>JAPMOB010244092.1:0-12336 GCA_029875015.1 Lepomis gibbosus | reverse complement strand
ATTTTAAGGGAAGATTAGCACTCCCCCTTGCTCCCTAAGGTATTGGGACACCCTACCCCTACACGAGAATGCGCAAAAACAAGGGTTAGGGCAGAAATCTAGGGGAAAGGGAGGTATTGGGACAGGGCCTAAGTCTCTGACTTAATAACTTTAAAGCACACAACATTGCTTTCCAGAAGGCATCAGGTTTCAACATTAATGGGTTTGTTGGGTCAGAAATGTAATTGCCTAAAGTCAGTTTTTTGCCAGTAGTGCTGAACGGGCCCTCTCCCCTACACATGCCTGGGGTGGAGCAACAGTCCTTAACCACAGGCCAGTTAACACCGTTCTGAAGTGGACACTGCACTCATCTCATATGTGACCTAGGGGTGGGAGGAAAAAAAACAGCCATAAGTTTCAGCCTGGTAGTAAATGTACAGCGTAGTTCAGTGTGTTTCCCCAATCACTGGAAAAGTGAAGGCGGGTACCTCCCCTGTACAGCACGTCTTTTTGGCTTAATATTACTTAGCTTTATGTCATTACTAACTTATCTACTTACCAGTGGTTGAACATCCGGTACAAGCTTAGACTAAACTGATGTAAAGCTCTGTCCTGTATACATACTGTAAGTTACATCCTGATGATTACATTTTAGTTTTCTGAGGAGTCTGACAACTGGTTGTTAAAGAAATGAAGGTGGTGACTATGAAGCTGAGGTTAATGAAGTAAATTAGGGATGCAAACTGGTCCTTTTAAGCTAAGTAGGAGATGTTTCTTTTGGATTTTAATGCACAAATTAAATGCTTAGTAATTATCCAGAGATCATATATGGGGAAAAAATTATGCGTCGATAATCGTTTTATAATCGAATCGCAGCCCTCTGAATCGTAATCGAATCGTGAGGTGCCTAGAGATTCCCACCCCTACTTGCTATGGTCCTTGCTCTGTCTGAAGAGAAGGCTGAAGCAGGTAGAGACAGAGGACGGACTTGCCGTATGTGGGTTCATGTGATTTTGTGGGCGAGGAAACATCTTGGCGAGTACTACCGTTGGTCCAAGAGCTGAGGTTTGAGGAAGCCCGATTCCAGGATAGTAACCGATGCTACGGTGTAGTATTTGTCCAGCCCCTCCTGTACTATGATTGGACAGCTGAGTAAAAAGTGACAGTGACAACGCAGTGTTTTTCCCAAAGTGGAACATATTTCAACTCTCGGCGACCGGAAAAAAACACTTAGCACTCAGCGCCTCGTCATGCTCCTGGTGTTTTTAGCAGCTTGGAAAAACGCGGCGCTCCCATTGGAATGAAATGAAAAAAGACGCTGGCGTCAGGAAAAAATGCTTTAGTGGACACGGGGCCTTATGGTTGCAAAAAAAAGTCCGGCTCAATTAGAAATAATGGTAAAACAATCCTACTTCTCAGCTGAATTATTACCTCAGCAAACACTGTCAAAATGAGTTTATGCTCTGTCGCTAGTTACAAGTGTTCTTCAACACAAAATGATTTTCATCTAGTAAATTATGGTCCCATTTATTTTAAAATAGACCATAAAGCAAAGTATGTTTTAGCGCGGGATTACCTATGATTAACAAGTCGTTACCATGGCGACCTGTCAGTCAGGCTAGGGCCAACTCCTACCTGCTGTGTAAATTTAACCAGTGCCGTTGAAAAAGCCTATTAAGAGTTGGTTGTTCACTTTCTCTGGCGAACACATTTAGTTTTAAGACTGTTGGTCGCTAGACAAAGTTATCAGCCTGTTAAAATGACAGTTAACGTGAGTTACAGTTGCACCTAGCTAAGCAAGCTACCTAGCTCTGCACACGGCCGTTAGCTCCGCCCTATCGTCACTTCCGGGCACTTCCTGTTTGCCAAAACTCGACATGGCAGCTGCCTATCGGACAAACTCCTGGCTGTGGCTCAGGAGGTAGAGCAGGTTGGCCGTTAATTGGAAGGTCAGCGGTTTAATCCCCGGCTCCTCCAGGCTGCATGTGGAAGTGTCCTTGGGCAAGATACTGAGCCCCAAATTTCCCTTGGTGGTAGTAGTGGACTACCGTTTTACAGATGAGAATTTTGACTAGCTTATAGACAGTGCTTGAAGTGGTCCAGCACTCACCGGTATCAGTACTTATACTTTACTCTCACAAGCTGTCGGTCCTCTTCTTGGCCCTCTCAATATCAGATTCTTCGTGAACTTAAGTGACACTCAGCTGTTCCCATTCTCCCCTGCCTGCTAACCTCTGTCAGCGGAGACAGAGCAGGGAGAAGCTCGGTTGCCTTTCATGCTGCTGTGTGCATTAAGTAGCTTGTCAGTGTCACTTTTTGTCAGCAGACCAATGACAGCCTGGAGTAGGCAGGAACTTAAAAAACAAAATGTCGATACGCTACAGCAAACTTCAGAAATGTTGAACTCAGGGGTGGAATTTAACACCCGCCAAATGCAGGTGAATTTTCCGTTTAGTGGCTAAATTTTGGAAGGCTGTCCGCCACATGACAGGTACATTGTATTGTATTACACATTGTATTTGGCATGATATCAAAAAAATATCTACTTGACCATAATTAGCAGCAGAGAGACCTGTTTGCGGGTGGCTCAAAGACAGGACTGACTGCGACTGAGCTTGCTGTGCAGAGGCCCCAGGAGACAGGGAGATCATTCCATCTGGCTGGATGAAGCCCAGCGCTCCTCATTTTACACATTATTCATGATGATACAGAAGATTTAGAAATGGCAACACAACAACTTCCTGTTTCATGGCGAATCTTGGATTTTGGTCGCATGCCATTCCATAAAACCTCACCGTTTGTACAACTTTTAATCGTCAGTGAGATTAGACAGTACAGCAAAAATTTGAAGCCGATCGGACTAATTCTCTAGAAGGAATTTGTTAAAGTACTGAGCCTGTAAATTCTCAAAAATCCAATCCAATCCAAAAATGACCATTAAATTCAAAATGGCCAGATTCATGTTGGGTTTAGGCAATGGCTCCAAGAGGCTTTTATATACATCTAGACATTATACATGAGCTTCAGAAATTTCGTACATGTAGGTAAAACATGCCGCAGAGGCTGCTTCAGTGAAGGTCACTTCCTGTTGCCAGCATGTGGCGCTATAACTATGGTTGAATATTGGCATGTAGATGTGTTCAGGACGAGATTCTTATCAAATGTGTAAAATTTGGTTCAGATCTCAGTATGTACAGTCAAGTTACAACAACTTCCTGTATCATGGCGAAACATGGACCTTTGCCACCACGCCACTGCCACGCCATCAACCGAAAACTCAACATGTTTTACAACATGGCGTCGTCAATGTGTAACTGGTTTTCTGGGACAGTTTTGAAGTTGAAATGGCCAACCTGCTAAAAGTAGTCCGCCATAGTGTAAAACCCCATAAAATAAAATGATAAACTATACCAAAACCATGTGTTGAATTTTTTTTTTTGCCTCATTGCCTGAACAGGCAAATGAGCTAGATTTTATGGGATTTTACTTGCCTCGGGTATTCGGAAAGTCCTTATAGTTGAGCCCTGGGTATGTGAAAAGTGTTTTAGGTTGTTGCTTAAATTTGGTATTTACTAGAACACCTTACTGTCATGTACTAGAAAGGTGTAATTTATTGTGCAGGATGATGGGTGATCATGGTTGCTTGTAGAGCAATTCTCTCATCAGATTGGCTAGCAGTCTTTTGTTATTCTAATCGGTTGTGTTTCCACAGGCAGCAGATACAACACTATACCAACCAACTGGCAAAAGAAACCAACAAGCACCTGAAAGAGTTGGGATCAATCCCTTTGCCCTCATCACCCTCAGAGCAAGTAAGTATCAGTCTGCATTTGTTAATACATCACTAGTGTACACTGATAAGCGTGGAAGGTGAGAAAGTGACTGGCAGTCAGCGGCTACTTCAGCCGCAAAAATATACAAAAAATTATATAACTAAACATAGTGAATTCAGTAATTATTCAGTTAACCATTTACAGTTAGATATTTAATTTAATACATTTGCACTTCTCAAGTCTGTTCCTCAATTATGTAGTCCTGATATCTGCCCAGGTCCAATAATAAAACCTTATGTACTGTGTTTGTGTGGAGCTCAAAACATTTTCTCTATTATCTTCTGATTCTGTGCATTTCTAAAATTCCATTTACTGATAACGTCTAATTTTTAAATGTATATGGTTTATCTTGTGCCACAACATATTGAGATTAAAACATGGCGACATTTCGTCAGGTTAAAAGCTGTCTCATGAGACATGCTGTCACTACACACATCAATTTTCTTACAGTGAAAAACCCTAGACTGTGTGCGGTAAACAAATCTATAACTGTTAACGTCAACTCATGGAGTGAATCAACTCCAACCAGCTGATGCGACACCAGCATACGCTGTGACAAGTAATCAGTGAACCCAGTCTTAGAGGATATGTGGGAGAGATTCTGAATGTGCTTATTTGAATCATCGACTAATTAGCACTTCATTTCTCTAATAAGATCTTTATTTGTTGAGGAAAAGGTACTGAAAAAAGGTTTACTGATCAGTTGTTGGGAGAAAAAAAAGATTTTTTTCAGAATCATTTTGAATGTTCTACTTCAGATCTGTTAAGTGATCCACTGTTTGACATCAAGTGTTTGTCATGTTCTTACCATAAAGAAAATCTTTCACTTAGGAGCAAAAATTAAAGTTGGAAGAAATAATGATTTGACATTTATCATGATAATTATTGATATGGAATGATATGAAACGTTTTTATTGTGATAACATTTTTGGTCATATTACCCAGCCCTAATTAATGTTATTGATCCTCTACTGATAAACATGGAAATTGCTTTGTGGCTAATTTAGCAACGGGCAGCGCTAACTTCTATAAGCTATATTAGAAAATATTCAGAAGTGATAAACTAGGGAGAAATGAGAGGACTGTTCACTAGAATTGTAAGCCGAGAGGAAACCAATAGAGGGCAATGAAAGCATGGAGGGTTAGCTCATATTGGCCGATAATATGGTCGGGCTCTAAAAAAATAATACAATTTGACTAATAATTACGCACGCAGTATAATTCTTCTTTGAAGATTTCCTAAACAGTGTTAAAATCCTGTCTGTGTCTCATCACACCCCAACTGGGTAGCCAAATACTACCAGTGTTGTTTGACAAAAATATCATATCGTGATTTATTTCATGCCACTTTCACTAGGAGGCTGCTGAGCACGGTTTTGTTGCTCGCTCTGCTCCGGTTCTGTGGCACCACTCGCTAAAGTTATTCTGGCCTGAAAACCTCCAGTGCTTCAGTAGAGGTGTAACATTAAACACTAATGCGCTCCCTAGTTGCTCCGAGCTCCCAGTCCAGGCTGAGTCAGCTATCACCACTAGGCTAATTGAGCTAATCAGATAATGGCAGCTAGTTAGCTTAATTTTTCACAATCTAATGTCTCACACCTAGTTCCGTGTTCGCTTTGCATCTAATACAAGTGTATCGTCCTCTTGTCCGTGTATTTTTGTAACAACTATTTCAAATAACTCGCTGCATGTTGTTTGTGTGCATGTCGTTTGTTTGATGTTTATTTACTGTTCGTTACTAAAGTTATTTGCGGTTATCCTACCGGTACATAAACTAGACTCCATGGCTTCAATATATATATTGAAAGGGTTGTTGTTTCTTTTTACAATACTTTCTACAATACTGCAAAAACATGCCACCTTATTGATTCTAGCTTGCCCCATGCCAGCAGACTGGATTCTGCCATATTTCAGCAGAAATGCAGGGTTCAGGTCAGTTGTAAAACTTACACAAACAGCTGCTTGTTTAATGTGGAATATTACATAATTAAGTTTATAACGAATTAACAGAAGCTTTTAGTTCTGGCAAAATAAAAAATATGTCGGTGTTTGAATTCACTATATCGTAGCTTCTCCAAGAGTCTGATTTAATTGGTAAATTAAAAAAGTGTTGCGGCATGGTAAACTGTATGAACTCAAGGCTGAGAAGAGGAAATTAACACGATTTATACAGTTGATAGCGCGAGCAGATACACACTCTGGTGACGCTTCGTGACCAGCTTGGTCTTACTGGCTGTTTCTGATCAATATTCCATCAGTATTCCTTTTACAGTACAGGAAATGATCAGTCTCCCCGGCGTCGAAATGTAAATATTAAACATATATTTATGATTTGACCATCATTTGGGCAGATAATCTGTTCAGACCAGCCTCCGATTGCGAACACCCCAGCGACTGTCGGGAGGGGAAAGTTGGCCCCACAATCCTTCCGGTTACCTTATTGTTTGGGGCTAGCATAACCAGTCTCATACCACCTGACCCCCTTTGCTCTGTGGTTTCCAGAGGCAGCAAAAGATCCAGAGGGACAGGCTGATGAATGATTTTTCAGCAGCTCTCAACAACTTCCAAGGAATCCAGCGGCGTGCAGCAGAGAAGGAGAAGGAGTCTGTAGCCAGAGCAAGAGCTGGATCCCGCCTATCAGTAAGTAGAGTCAGTGGTTGTTTCGCACCACAGAATGGCAAATAACAGAATAAGTGCTGAAACTGTAGATTCATGTGAGTCATGTTTTGATAACCTGTGCTTTGCTGACTTGACTTTGGCAATAGTGGGTTTTTCCTTCTCCTGCAGACTGAAGACAGTTCTCGGGATGAAAAGCTTGTTTCTTTTGATAAGTAAGTGACTGTCATTCATTCAAGGTTTCTTCTAGTCTGGTAATTTTTATGGAAATTGATGTACACAAGGTGTATTATGGAGACCCAAAGATTAATAATGAATAAATACAGACAAGAAGATAACCAGAAATAGCCTTTAATGCTGTAAGCTTTTTAAATTCCTCACTAGTGCACATTTGTAAAAAGCATCTAATGGCCCACTGTATGGTACCAGCTCACGTCGCCTCGACTCTACTTGCCTTTCTTCCAGTTGGGTTTTGAGGTGAGAAATCAACAGCTACATCGAGGAGGTACTATCTGCAGTCGAAAACAGAGGACGGTGGGCCAACAGCGAGTCGAGTAGAGTTGATGCGAGCTGTGCTGGTACCAGCAATGGAGAAACACCATAGTGCCTTTTGGGAACAGGAAATAACCCCAAAGTATACTATTTCCTATTCCAGTAGACATTTCCCTCACAAATCCTGTTAGTGCCAGTGGAGCAGTCCTTTCGTTTAAATATATACAGTCAACATGAAACTTGTCGCCAGTAGATAGGCTACCTGTGTCTGTCAAAAATATATTTAAAATGACAAAATTAAAACAAATCAAAGTTTGGACAGTTGCTGGTTATTTTTTTGTTTGTTTTTTTCCCAAAGATTGTTTGCATGGACAATGTGTTTCCATCTCCAAAAGAAAAGGCTCCATTGCACCTCTTCTTGAAAACTAATGACAGAGCTTTCCATTTAGCATTGGCATATGCTGCTCTCTGCTGCTCAACTCTGTAATGCAATATACCTCTTGACTTTGCTTCTGTGTTGTGATTTGATTCTAATGTGGCATGAAAAATGAATGCCAATGACAAACAAGTAAGTTCTTAAAGAATAAAAGCTAAATCATTGTCCTTTTAACAGTTTTTCATTTACAATGTGGATTGTATTCCACTTTATTTCATCACTTAAACAGATGAACTCTGGAGTGTTACATATTGCATGTGAAATTGTTAAAGAATAGAGACTTTTGCAAACATTCACTTTGTGTTTATATAGTAGGCTTGGACGGTATCTGTTTTTTCACACCATCAGATTTCTCCAGGTAATACGGTATTTGTGTAAACAAGAATCATCACTCCAGGGACAAATCTGGCATTTTTAAAGAAGTGGTATTATGCTTTTTGACTTTTTCTCTCTCCTTTATTGAGTTATAAACCTTTTTGTGCATGTAACAGGTTTGCAAAGTGAAAAAGCCCAAAGTCCAGCCCAAAGGGAGTTCCCACCTCCCACAGAAAACTCTCGTTTGTAGTCCAGCTGTTTCCCTTTCACAGGGAGGAAATGCAAATGCACGTCATATAACGCTCGCCAAGCGGCTAGTCCGACAGGCCATCAAAAACAGTGGTGGAGAAACACTGACCTACAGCAACTGACCTCTCCTCTCTCTTCCAAACACTTACTACCCTCCAGGCAGTCAGTGGACATAAAGTTGTTGCTGTGATGTGGAGACAGAGCTCAGTTAACCACATGGTACCTGCTACGTATTTCCAGGAGAAATGCCTAAAGCTTGAAAAGAGAGCATCCTACAGGGCTGTAAGCGGGCTCTTTCTCTTCGTATTGAAGAGACAAATCAGTTGATATCCTGCATGTCTGTGTGTAGCTCCCATGGGTCGCCAACAGAGGCCGATAAAGGCCGCCTCTGCCAAAGCAAACTCCCTTCTTCTTTACTTCAATCTGACGACAGAAACGAAACTTATCAGCTCAGCAGAACTCACCAAGATGGCAGCCCGCCAGATGGTGTCTGTTGATAGAAACGGCCGCTGTTTTTGGACAGAAAACAGGTAGAACAGCGATAATCGATTACCTGCCTGTCCGGTACCAAGAGGTTAAAACTAGATACTTTTGTTACAGATTAATAACTCACCACTCTGAAACTCTTGCTCCAGTCTATCTTGCCAAGCTTGCAAACCTATGTAAACCTGTTGTGGTACAACCCCTAAATAGGATTTTGAACCTGAAAATGAGCATAATACCACCTCTTTAGCTTGCTACGTGACTTTCACTTGTGACCACAATATTTTTTATTCATCAATCCAGATATTTAAAAATGACAGGCTACAGTACCACACCGTGGTCAGTTGCTAACATGGAGATGTATCAAGAACACTATCCCTATGCCACTATCACTATATCTTCGGTCATGTGTGCTTAGTGAGTGTGTGGTTGAGTGCAAGAGAGCAAGCGGCAGAGAGTACCGGCGAATGCAGCAGAGAGTGAAGTTGTCAGTTTAGCGCTGTAGGTTACAGTTGGTCAGTGAATAAAGACTACAGCTTCTTAAGACCAAAGTAAAGCTCCAATGTCTTGCTTCCTAATTGCTTTACAAGTGAAGGGGATTAATGCGTTGTCACGTTAAAGAAATGCAGTGGAAAAAGCAAGTGGAGTTTAGCCTTACCATGCAGTGTAAATATAACTTCTCAGCTCAATGGCTTGTTCCAGCAGAAGAGACTGATATCTGGTGCTGCGTGCTGTGCACTAGCCTACAATACATCATTGGAATAAAGCATCTCCATATCAGTTTAATAGAAAGAGGAGTGTCTGTTATTTTTGACAGTATTAAAATATGTCATAATACCTTGATACCGCCCAAGCCTATTATGTAGTAAAAACAAAAATTGTTTTAGAAGTTTCATACATTGATACAGCACAAAGTGCAACAGAGAAAAGAAGACTGAAAACCGCACACAGCAGGAAGTTTAGTTTAGTTTGTGCACACAATATTTTGGAGCTGTGATTGGTATTCTGTTTTAACCATAAAAGTCTGTTACATTTTTATTTGTTGCTGTTTATGTAAAGCCAAGAGGACTGGGGTCAGATGACCACCCAGACAGAGGAGGTGGCCATCACAGAGGAAGACCTGGAGCTTATCAAAGAGAGAGAAACCAACATCAGACAGCTGGAGGTCAGCTATTACTTTCTAATAAGACACAGTGGAAGACCACCAGCCTCCCACCATGACTATTGTCATTACACCACACACACCTGCCACAGCTGATGCCTGCTTTTTGTCCGTTTCAGTCTGACATCATGGATGTAAACCAGATCTTCAAGGACCTGGCAGTGATGATCCACGATCAGGGAGAAATGATTGGTGAGTAGCACTGGGGTTGTTACTCTCAGGGTTCTGTGGACCTGGAAAACACTTTTTTCCCACGCATTAAAACAGCCTGTCCTGTTATTTTCTGTTCAAACCCACAAAGCAGCAGCAGGGAGACCGAATCCAACAATTAAATTAAGAAATGTTTAAAAATAAGTCGCAATCGGCCAATAATTGCTTTAACTAGTTTGATCGGTGGTCTCTAAAAAGGCCGATCAGATGATGCAATACTCGCCAGACAAATTTTCAACCAGCAGCTAACATTGTTTCACTATAGTCAGCGATCTGAGCAGTTTTCAGAGCTAGCACCAAAGTTGTTTACAGACAGGAAACGATTGATGCACCCCGTTAGTCATTTACAATAACCGTTGGGCAGCAATCAAACATGTAGCAACAAGCAGATCGACAAGCAGTTAGAAGCGATCATGTGAAACTGTCGTGGTCATCTCACACACACGCCCGCTAGAGCGCATCAGACAGAGAGAGAATGATCCTTTAGTGTGAGTTTCCTGATGCAAAGAGAGAGCAACTCAGGCACCACTAAATCACCTCTCTCCCTCGCTGTCTCTCTCAAGTCAAATTAGCTTTATTGGCATGAATGTGTAACAATATTGCCAAAGCATCATACAAACTACATAAGAATAATTAACCCCATACATTTCATTAAACAAGAAATTAAAGCGTAAAGTAATCAAATCGTATGTATGTGATGGATGGATGGATGGATGGATGCTCTAACGAAATGTATGGGGGTGATTTGATTGTTATGTTATATGTATGATGCTTTGGCAATATTGTTCTACAGTCATGCCAATAAAGCAAAATTAAAGAGAGAGATCAAATATATTATGCATGTAATTTCCAAAGTGAAAGCTTAGAATTGAACCTATACTTAAAATCACTCTTTTTTTTTTTTCTCCTTCTTGGACAACCAATCAATCACAGTCTTCAAAAGATTGTGTCATACATAGCAACGGGGGTTAACCCCGCCTCCTCACTAAGATAAAAGTTTTTGTCTTTTCCTTGCTCAGAGTTGCTCTGAGATCAGTCCCTGATCGCTCTTAAGCTGAGACTCCTACTTAAAAGTTTTTTAGCTAAATTAAGAGTTTTCTGAGAGGATTCTTAGAATCTTTATGAATACGGGCCCTGGTGAGCAGGTGCAAGGAGCAGAGAGAAGAGCGTGAGAGGCAGCCCTGGGCTGTTTTTTGAAAAGCCCCGGATCTCTGAAGGATTTTTACAAGACAAACAACAAAAGGCCGAAAGTTGAACTTCACTCGCTTAACTAACGTTACATGCGCGAGAGATTAGTTATTTATTCTCCTGCAAATTAGGGAAACTAAGATGATCCAGCTGTTGCTCTGTGTCTGTCCTCTCTGCTCCACCGAAAGCTGTGAGCTGCACTTTATCAGAGGCGGTGAAATTAACGTGTGTGGATCTGTGGTGAGGTTAATCACCTGACAGGCAGAGGAGACGCGTTATACATGCTTCATTTCAAAATCTACGTTTTGCCCCCCCCTCTTTCCTAATGTAACGATTTGTAAAACAAGTCGGCAAATGAATTTCACTTTCCATTAACGGTGCATTAAAAGCATCTTTGCAGAGCAAATGAAGATTACACACTGAAAGATCTGTGTCAGATGATCACTGCATTGACTGAGTTATATATATATATATATATATATATATATATATATATAAGTGTCCTGTTGTTGAACAGAGCATCGCTTTGGGCATCAGCCTGTTTCTTTTCTTTAATACACATCGGTTACTATTTGTTTTTTTAGTGATGTCTGACGTTGAGTCCGTAAACAGAATGTTGCCGGTGAAACTGATCTGTCACTCAGCAGAGAGAGAGAGGGAGAGAAAATGTGGTGGATAAAATAGCCCTGTTTGGTTTTACGCATGACGCACAGCTTCCTCTGTCTGCAGGTTTACCTGTTTCAACAACGAGCTGCTCTCGTGTTACTGCCACAATAATTCTTTGCGTTGTGAAGTTATTTAGATGCTTCAGGAATAATCAGATTGTTTTGGCAGCCTGTGCTGCTGCAAAGGAAGCGCTAGGTTGGCTACATCTCCATAATAAAAGGCACAGGCAACAACAGTTGGCTGGGCAGCAAAAGTGATATTTTAAAGTGATCTTATCAACACCTTCATGGAGATTTAAAAAGTAAAATAATTGCAGAAACAGCTAAATTACAGATAATCAGCTTCTTCACTGCATTTGCAGGAATATTTTAATGGGCTACTTAAAAAAATAAACATATCAAGTTGCCCAGTCTGATGCAATAAAGTTTTACTCTGTTAGCCTATATCTTGACCTTTCCTGATGTGGACACATTGGGGCTGTGATCCTGTGCACAAAAATCATCCCCACACTACCATGGATAGTGGTGCTACGGGTTGCAGAATCCGTGGTATGGATCCCGTCCATGTGCAAAGTTTGATTTATCCTGTTTGACCTCTCAAAATATTCCTTTATTCTGGAAATACCAAAGAACCCAGTTAGATTCTGTGCAGAACTTTGAACATGAGCAGAAAACCTGCTGAAACACAGGAGCTATTAAAGTCCAGGA
>JAPMOB010244090.1:5756-21081 GCA_029875015.1 Lepomis gibbosus | reverse complement strand
TTCACCAACAATCAGAGTAAACAGGGTTAAACAGGTGCAGTGTTGATGCATTAAGTCTCCTGTTAACTGATTTCAGGTCATTTGTTTGAAGGCAGCTGCTTCATTCAGTCAGTTTTGGGCCACGTTCTGTGTTTTAGGACTGAATCAGCTCATTCATCCTCTTATCAATAATAAATTCCTAAGCAGTAAAACATCCTGGATCAGTTCAGTACTCTCAGGAGTTTTGCTGCTACAGCTCTGCTTGCTCTGTGACCAGCAGCTTATGGTGCTATAACAGACTGAGTCTGCATCCTGTCTTCATGTCTCTTCTCTACTCGTGTCTCTGCTGCACTGCATTTCACTGTTTCAGAAAAACTTATTGTCGCTTTAAACTGTCTTTCAGCGACGACAAGCAGATCAGCTGGGTGGAGTTTCCAACAGCCATCTATCTGCTGATGAAACACAATCAGTCCCAAGAGCTGATCGATGTCGACTTCAACTTGGAGCCTTCAGTCACAAAGTAAGAGGATCGATGTCTTTCTCATAATGTGCTAAATATAAAGCTAGAGGAAGGCCCCGATTAGCTTAGCTTAGCATAAAGACTGGGAGCAGGGAAAACAGTTACCTCTGCCCAAATTTCAGAAATACACCTTTCGACACCTCTAAAACTAGCTCAGTTCACAGATGTTATATCTTGTTTTTTTGAAATGTAAAACCAATTACAACTAGAGTTACATGATGCAACTGTATATCTCAACGAACAAACAAAAGTTTGTTCAACAGCCCAGTAATTCTGTGCAGCTTTCTGACAAAACAAAGTTTTAAAAACAGCAGATTGTTATGGGAGGTTTTGTTTCAGGTTGTTTCTTGGCTGGGAGCCAAGTATTTCATATATTACAGTAATACTATTAATATTAAATAATACTTATGTATTTTAAACAAATTACATTTTGGTTTCAGGACTTGTAAGTACAGCAGTTTTAAATGTTGGTATTGCTGCAGATTTTGTTACCTTTGGGCAGAGCTAGGCTAGCTCTGTCCCCCTGTTTCCAGTCTTTATGATAAGCTAACCAGCAGCTGGCATTAAAGTGTTTCCCAAAATGTTAAACTATTTGCTTAAGTTGTTTTCTTTTTCATTTCAGGAGTTTAAATTCACCTTCCATTTTCAAATTGCTAAATATACAATTTACTTTCTCTTTTAATTTGAAGGTGTAAAATTATCCTCCATATCAAAAACTGGAGCTCCGAATGACACATTAAATCTGGAAGATGAGTCTGAACTGGTATATTAACGTGTTTCTGTAGCCTCATGCAGATCTAGATATCACATGTGCTGACTTTACATGTAATTTCAGACCTGTGTGCGTGAGGACACGCAGCAAAGGATATCCTCCACCCTTCTAGAGTCCAGCCTGAACTGTGCAGTAAGTTCACTTCTCATTCTTCATATTACACCAAGTCTTTCTGTTCTTCAGTCACACATAAATTAAATTTTCCAAAGGTTATGATGCTGTCAGCCTGAAGAGGAATGGATGGGGAAACATCAGATTTGTTATTCCAGTCGAGAGATGAGGAATCTCTTCCATAAGTTGAACATCAGCGCTCGCTGTCAGGAGATCTGCTTGTAAATACTTTTGTTGTGTCAGTGGGGGGCCCGGGCCTTGTTGATGAGGCTCGCTGCAGATGGGAAGAAGCTGTTTTTGTGGCAAGAGCTTTTGGTCCTGGCTGACCGCGGCCTCCTGCCAGAGGGGAGAGTAACTTTGTGAAACACAAAGCAGTAATGTGGTTTGTTAATAATTAGCTATAAAGACAGCAGCCTTGACATTTACTGCTATATTAAGAGATGTATTTATATTTTTATAGGCTACAGAACGTACACATCTACAGAAGAAATGTTTAATAGTGTGTGTATATATGTGTATGTATAATTACAGGGCTGGTTCTTTTCTCATCTGTGAATTTATTTCTACCAAACCGGAGTTGGTGATTGCTGGAAAACTAGAAAGACTAACAATGACGGGTTTGGTGAGTTTTATTTTGTTTCTGTCTAGTTTGAACGAAGCCAGGTCAAATTACTGTTTTATGGAGTCTGTTGGCTAAAAAGAAGCTAAAACATGATTTTTAACCTTTTCTGGTTAATCATAAATGATCTTGGTTTAAAAAAAAGTTCTTTCTCTGTAGAATAACAATCTGAACCTGTCAGTGGCAAAAACAAGCACTTTTAGTTGATGTACTTTGGCGGGCTCTTTTGTTCCCAGGGATCATGTTACAGCCCGTTTCTAGAGGTAGAATATTTCCGTGAATTAAAAGTTTATTTTAACCAAACCACAGTTGATTGTTGGAACAGTGGAGAGACTAACATGGACGGTTTGGGTTTAGTTTGTTTCTGTCTAGTTTGAGTGAAATGTTTCACGATGTTGAGGTAAAATTACTGTTTTTGTGGATGGAGTCTGGTGAGCCGGAGCAGAGATTTAATACATTTTCTAAAGAGGAAAGGATGGTCTGCATCAGTGTTTTCTCTTTTTTCTGTATTGTTCTCATGTAGGTGGGTTTTCTAACACGTTTATTATGACAGCTGTCTCGTTATAGTCAGGCTGCTACATTTACACACCGTTTTCATGCTTATATGAATGTTTTCTTGGTGGTGCTCCCAGTGGGATTGAAACTGTGGTTGTGCATCACAGCATTTTACCGTTTTACGACACGTTTTAAGTGTTTCTCAAAGCTCCTGCCCTCTGTGAGGTAATAAAGTTTTTAAAATCTGATATGAATTAGTCACTTTTTCTGCATGTAAAACACTGTTTACTTTAGAAATAAAGACAATGTTTAGGAGTTTTTAGTGTGAGAAAACTTAAAGACCAAGCGAATAACAGCCTGTGAGAAAGCAGCAGCGACACTGATCACGAGGTCCCACAGATTACACATTTTAATGTCTCTGCATTAATGAATGAATGTTTGTAAATACACTAGCGGTCAAAACTTTAACACCCCATTATTCTAGTTTGTATTGAAGTAGCTCAAGTCAGGTGAAAAACATTAAATTAGTATAAAAGCAAGCAGCTAAAGTGAATCACTTTTTCTTGGAAAACCTACCAATCATAGCCTTCAAAAGATTGTGTCATACATATCAACGAGGTTAACCCCACCTCCTCAAGATGAGTTTGTCTTTTCCTTGCTCAGAGTTGCTTTCAGATCAGTCCTTGATCGCTCTTAAGCTAAGACTCTTACATAAAAGTTTTTTAGCTAAGTTAAGAGTTTTCTGAGAAGATTGTTAGAATCTGTATGAATACGGGCCCTGGAGCGCTGGTTCTTTGTTTAAATGGCTCCTAAACATTTTACAGTTGAACTTTTACTGCTTGTTAAAATTTTATGTTTGTCTTTTACTTAACTAGTACTTTCTCGTCTATACATTTTAGTGTTTCGCATTTTATACAGTGCTTTGTGGTGTTTTCTAAAGTTATTCAACAGCAAAAGTTTACTTTCACACTTTTTGTCCCTAAAAATTTTTTTGCATGTTGTGAGAATTAATCAATTTAACAAAAGTTAGTCTTCAAAGTGTCGTCTTCAGATTTCTCGTGTTGTGCGACCAACAATTAAAACACTCGTATTAAATAACCATCAAATATGTCAAAGAAAATCAGCACATGACCTTTGAGAAACTAATCGTGTTTGAATGTTTAGTATTTTTGCTTGAAAAGTAACTTGAAACAATTATTGATCAAAGAAACAAACACTCGCCGGGCCTACAGCAAATCATCAAAGTTTATTTCCTGCACATTTTAAAAGCAAATAAAAGTATAAGCTTTTATCTCTGAATGACAGCCCCATCATATTAGAAAAAAAAAACAACCCAACATCAGTTCAGTGTGGACGTCCCAGTTGCAACAAACCTCGGCTGTGAATTGTTTGGACCGCGCGTCTCCTGCTGTCAATTTAAACGGTCCAAACACTGAGCTCAGTTTCGCTCAGAAGCACAAAGCTTTAAATGACGCCACTCTGCAGCACAGCATCTAAAGCCTGAGGCCTGCAGAGCGAGTCAGTGTCGCCCCTTAGTGGTAAAATAAAAACAGTGCACTACACCCCCCCTTCCATCTCCGTCACTCAAATAAATTAGCTCGATAATTCTGCCCTCAGGTCATCGTCCATCAGCCAGTATTTACACCAGTGCTTCTGCCAGTTCAACATTTTTACATTCCAAAGAAAACAAAGACTCAAATTTATAATTTGGTAAATTATTTTTCTGATTTTGAAAAAAAAAAAAAAAAGAAGCTGCTTGAGGAGAGAAGCCAGAAGTAAACAAATGTACAAACAAAAAAAACAGGCACACGTCGAGGGTTTGAGGTGTGAAATTAAATTCTTGCTGCTCTTCAGGCTGAGAAACCAAACCGCTGAGCCTGTTCATGACGTCCTAATTGTTACCGTCACTACTGATTAATCAGCAAAATCTATCTTTAACAAAATGGTAGAAAATCAGTTTCCCCAGAGGCTTACTGTCACAGACCAGCAAATACTCACATCTGAGACAACGGAACTTTTTAAAACGATTACGTTTGCAGAAACTATCACACAATCTCCAACCAGGAGCAAGACGATGTGGGTCACATGACTGAAACGTTAAACCTCCTGTTTGGTGAAATGAAGCCTCGCAGTGAAATAGTGATGTTGGATTTTCAGAAACAGTCGTCAGCACAGGAAACAGCGATTGCCGCCGTGTTTATGTTCTGTTTAATTTACAGTTTCTTGTTTTTGACAGTTTATTTTGGCTGCCTGAGTCACACCCAAATTTAAAAACAAACCATATGAAATGTTCCCTCGTGCCGTCTGCAGCATTGTGTACCTGCACAAAGGGGCTCACAGAAGTCCTAAGGAGGGCTCAACTCTGCTACATGAGAAATGGAGGACGGCACTGAGTCCTTGCAGACTTTCTGAGCAGGAGTGTCAGTAGTGTGTGAATCTGTGACAGCCCTCCAGATCTGCGCGGTCGAAAGGTAGCAAAAGGAAAGCAGAGACAGAAGCGCTGGATGAGAGGAGACATGCTACAAAAACCCCAAATGTGCAGCCGGACAAAATAAACAAAATGTAAAACTACACTGAAACAAACAAAAGAAAAACTTTACTTGTTACCGTTACGGTGGCGCCGTTACACACCGGAGTAGGGCTGCACCTAAACATCATTTCCATCATCGAGTAAGCTGCTAAATACTGTAATCATTTCATCTAAAATGTAGAAAAGAGTGAAAAATGTCCTCAGATTGCTTTCTAAAGAAACTCAGTTCTCCGTCACATGAGACAGAGAGGTCAGAACTATTCATGGCCGTCTGTCTTTGACTAACTAAACTGTTGCTGATGAATTTTGTCGGCCGGCTAATTGATCCTCTACTGGTTTCAGCCCTACACCAGAGTGAGAGGTAAAAAAAAGAAAAACAATCAAACTGTCTCACAATGATCAGCAGTTATCTCACTAAGGCTTTAAAAAACAAATATAATCAAAGAAAACCAACAACCTTTAGAGAAAAAACGTCCGTACGTGCCTGTTTTCACCTCTCCCCTGTGACGGCGTCAGAAAACTGTAATCGTTAAACTAAACAGGCCGTGTGTGTTTGTGTGTGTGATCAACAGTTTTTAAGCTGAAAGTAGAGCCAGCCGACGCTGTGCTTGGCACTGGTTAAAGTTCGTCAGAAGAGAGGGCAGAGAGCGCTCCTTCACCTCCTCCTCCTCCTCCCATGTAGATGGGCGGGTGAAGTTAGGCACCCGTCACTCGTCTGAGCCGACCGAGCGCTTCTGATTCCTTTTGCGAGGAGATCTTCTGGGAGACGCTTTGTCTGGAGAAGAAGGACAAACACGGAGTGTGAATTTTAACAAACAGATCAACACATTCAGACAGCTTCAGTTTTTTATAGTCTTTGAATTAGGCCGAGTCCCAACGTACACGGGTATTTTTACAAACAGAGTTTATCTTCCTTTGGTTTAAAAAAAGGGTCTCCGACCACATCAGAGTGCATAAACCAACAGGAAGCAATATAACTAACAAAATATTCCCGCTAGGCGGCTGGCACTGAAGGGAATTACACGCTAGAATTTAAAGTCAACAAAACAAAAATGTTAGAACGAGCAGAGTCTCTGCAAATCTTCCCCTGCAGCAGTTTTAAAAAGGTTGGTTTTCAGTAACCTCAAGAGGTGTACGTGTGGACGAAGGTCCAAAACAAACTGCGCGTTAAATAATACCAGTGTACACGTGGACAGGGCCTGAGGCTAAAGAGCAAGTTCTCTCAAGAGCTTTCAAACAGGTTTTACTTGCTAAAATAATTCCTCCTGTTTATCTGTAGCTAATTTGAGGCTTCACCCGTCTGAGTCAGCCTTCATTCAATAATCCTCCGTAGCTAACGTGTTAGCTGTCGTTCACCAACTCGCCCCGTTACCAAATATTTCACAAACACATGCAGATGATTTCACTGCTGTGGCCGGACCACGAGACAGTCAAACATCAAGAGAAGCGAGGGGGAGGTCAATACGTCTACAGGTAAGCATTAATGAGAAGAAGAAATCAGGCTAAAAGAGAAAAATAAAATGTTACACATATTATTTATTGTTTTTTAGTGATCTGAGGTGGAGATGCTCTGATTCTCAAACAGGAGAAAAATATTTTTGAGTTAAGCCAAATACTGAACATATCCTGCTGTTGATTGACAGATTTCATGTCTATAAACACATGAACAAATATATAATGATGAGTTATTCAGAGGGATGGGAGAGAACTGTTCCCCTGTGGAAACACTTGGATCAGAGCATCTGCACCGTAAAGGGGAGGGTGCTACTGTCCTAACGAACCATCACTCCTACAGCAGCAGCACTGCATTTAGGCCGGAGCAAACTTAAAACACATCACCCACACGGCGTAAAGCAGACCTCACCTCTGCGACTCTGCACTGAAGACGAAGGAAAACGTGACAGCGAGGAAGGCAGAGAGAGAAAAAGAAGAGCGTGAGTGACCCTCATGCACAGTGAAGGTTAAATTCATTCAGGAACAGGTGAAGCAGGAAGAGAACGAGAGACACCTGCACAGACACATCAGCTGTCTCTGTGAGGACAGAAAGGTCGAGGGACATGTGACGAGTTTCAGCCTCGGGACTCGACATCAACACCTCATTATTCTCATCAGGTCTGTTTCACAAAGCAAAATATAAACAGTTGATCTCATCTTATAATGTCTTGTGTTTAAACTGTCTAATGTTTTTAATGCAACATATTCAAATGTGCACGTTCATATCGTTTGTTTTGATTCTCTGGTTACTCGTTTGTGTTTGCGATTAAGAAGCTTTTTGGCTGCAGACAGCTGACCTATAGTGATTTCAGAACGTGGCCGGTGTTTAAAGGACAGCGAGGTACAGTTTGTCTGCAGTGACATCAATCAGCTGCACTATTCTCTATGACTACATATATGTAATGCTAGCAGGTAACGCTGTTAACATGTTAAGATTTAGAACAATGATGACAAACTAAGGGGAGCGCCAACATCGTTGACCAGCAGCTCACTGACGAGGCTGCCGCAGACGTGTCCACAGACTTTATAAGTTTATTGCCCCTGTGAGTGGAGGTATCAGCCAATGACCTTAAATCCAGATCTCAGCCTGATTAATCAGCCTATCACTAGTCTGAAGCTAAAAATCAACATGTATTTATTTTATCTTTCAGGACTTTGGTCCATAAATATCTGATCTAAATCAACACGGCTGAGAATCTGAGCAGGAGTTTCAATACCAGCTTATCCAATAAAGACAGTTTAGTAGTTACTGGGAAAAAAAGACCCACCTGACTTTCTAAGACTTTTAATTTGACTTGACTATTTACGTTTATTTGACAAAGTTTATTTTCACATTCACTGAAATCCGCAGGTGCCTGAAAGCTAAAGGAAACACTGCACAGAGGTGGAGCATGGAGTCTGGGTGTATGAAGGTGCAGAAAACAGAAGCAGGTGTTTGCTGACGAGTCCACAGGACGTTTGTAGTGCGGGACGTGGAGCATACGTACTGATCTGGTTGAGCGTTTCCTGTGGGATCCAGCTCAGGTCGACGTCGTTGTGGCTCGAAGTTCCCATTTCCACCTTTGGAGCTGGACGCCTCCTCTGCAGGCACAAAGGCACAGAGAGAAAGAAACCTGTCATGTTCGTTCAACTGTTTTGATGCAAAGATAAAAAAAACTAAATGTGAAGCCAGCTTTGTTGTAGTTTAAACATTTCCATCATGTCAGCCATTAAATGTTTAGCATTATTCCTGGACGAACTGTAAACATACAGGTGGCTCATTGTTCTAAACATCTGATTTCTTTTTTACAGAGCTTATTACTGCTGTGTTTGTTTTACCTTTCTGGACTCAATCAGCTGGTGAAGGCCTACGACGACCAGCAGCCCGAGGCCTGACAGGAAGACGTACAAGAAGATCCTGGGAGGAGGGAAGAGGAACAGATGGGATAAAAATCTCAAAGAAAAGCACAATAAATGAGCAGAACATCACTAAAGTTAATGAAAACAAACATACGTCTCTCCATCGAGTCCATCCTCTCTCTCAGTGATGGTGACCGTCTGGTTGAACACGGCATCCTGGAAAATGTTTCCCTGCAGAGAAGAAGAGGAGGACAGAAAGAAAAACAAGATGACAGACAAACAGAGTTATCGGTTATTCTTCCTTCTATTGCCTCCAATAAACGCCATCAGACAACATCCTACTTCGAGGAATACAAACATGTTTTTATCCAAAACCTTTTTTCTTTATGTAATTATAAAAGAAGCCTTCAGATGTTCTCTAAACACAGAAGAACTCCGTCGAGCTGTTGTCAGCCTCCTCTCCTTACACTGCCGTCCTTGTAGTTGAGGTTGATGACGAGTCCGAACGGCCGCCCTCCCATTGGCTCTGCGGGGATGAAGGAGTACTCAAAGGTGGCCTGTCTGCCGGCAGGAACCACAATGCCGAGCTGGAGAGCGGTAAAGTTCTGGATGTAGAACTGGTAATCCTGAGAAGGACCAACAGAACCGAGTCAGAAACACTTCGCTGGTTAGAGCCGAGGAGTCAGGCAGGGTTCTTGTGGGAGGGAATAGTGTGTTTTCGTACCTGTGGGTAACGGAAAGAGGCGTCCAGAGACTCCACAACGAAGTTCTCGGATCCCTTGTTGGAGAAGCCGAGCAGGAACTTGACGATGTTGTTTGCGGGGAAGTCTGGAGAGAAACGAGGAGAGTTCACACAAAGCAGACGTCTAAAATATCAGCCGACAAACCTTTGATGAGGTCTTTAGAGAAAGGTACCTTCTCCTTTGACAAACAGGATGGTGGTGTCAGCGTTGGGGGAGGCCTTCACCTCTCCAACCAAAGCTTCTTCCTCTTCATCTTTTTCTTCCGTCTGGAAACAAAAAGTTTAAGCTCAGTACATGTGAGCCTCATCTTAGGGTTGTATATAACATCCTAACACTCAGTGTTTTCAAGTACTTCAAAGCTGATCGATAGAGGCCCATTTGTACTTCTGCGTCGAATCTACGGCGTACACTACAGCACAGGCTGCACACGTAGCCACGCAGTCGTCAGCTTTTATACTTGTGTGTTGCTGCCAGCATCACTCTGCAAGTACACCGCTAAAACACTCGTTGTCGGTGGGGGTTCTCCAATGTAACTTCAAGTTAGCCCTACGCTAACTTGAATGGGGTTAAAATAATAATAGTGTGACTCTTCTAGACTAACCAAACGGATCCAATTCTGAGATGGAAACAAGACATTTCCAGGGGTAGAGGTGCCTAAAAAAATTTATCCACCATTTCACAAAGGAAGTTTTCTGCAAAATGTCTGGTCAAAGTACGGAGCACTCTCTGGGGGCTTGGAGGAAATACAATGCTACCAAACCGATCCATCACTGTCTGCATTGCTGCGATGTGTAGTTACATTTTGGGGAGGTGCGCGCCGGGCAACGGTGCAGGCTATGGCATACCTACTGCGCAGATTTGACACAGAAGTATAAAGTCTTAAGGTCTCCATGATAGAAGATGAACGAGCTACCAGGACTTATATAAGAAAAGAAAAATGAGGTAACGATTACCTTCATTAAGGATTCATCAGTTTTGAACTTTTTGGTTTATTATTAAGTTAATAAAAATAACAGAAAAGAGTTCGAAATACACGTTATAATTGCTTTAACAGAGTCTGTTGACTAATCTAAAGACAGATAGAAGCTCACTTATATCCCTCAGGAAAAGCTCACACATGCTCTAACTTCAGTACTCTGTCCCGTGTGATAAAGCATCAGTAATGTCAGAAAGTGTCATAGTACACTGGTGTATTGATAAATTGGTGGGATCACTCACGTCACTCACCAGCTCCGCATTCTCGTCATCTTCTACTTCCGCCTCGTCGTCTTCGTCCTCTGCTGTCACATCGTCCACGACATCTTCATCCACAGCCTCAGCCTCCTCATCCTCAGTCAGATCCTGGGCGCTCACCTCCGGCCCTGACGGACAAGAACCGAGGAACATCGTTACAGCATGAGCTACATTAAGATGACTTTTCATGTCATTTATTAGACGATACACGGAAAGTTAAAGGTCAAACAGTTGTTGGCTCTTTAATTATTTTTGCCACAAGCAGCAGCTGGGGAAAAAATTACAAAAAGTGTCTGTAAGACTGATTTTCTTCTGTGGTTCAACATGTTTCCACATGATAAAGGATGTTTGGGTTAGACTTCAGAGTCGTTGAGACTGAAAGGTCCTTAATACAGAGACAAAGATGTGAAACAGATACTGATCGTCTCCTTTCAGCATTATTGCCATCATTCATCTGCACGTTTGAGAGGGAAGGAGAGTACAGATATTTCTTCCTCTTGGGCTTCAGGTTTAAAACATATCTATATACACATATATATACGCATAAAGAAGTCAAGTAGTCGACCCCGAGGAAACACTACTGTTATATATTCAGGCCAGGCTTCCTGTGATATATTACTATGATATCGAGTTACATATTACCGTGATAGAAGACTTTGGCAGTATCGTCGACCCCTAACATATATAGCTTTATTTTGATTGAGTTCATTACAGAGAGGGGATGACATGCTGTGAAGGACCAAGACCGGACTTGACCCCGGGTCGACATTTAGAATGAATGAAAGACCTGCAGGTTTTAAACATGACGAGCTGCTGACCTCAGATTCACATTTTTCTACATGTCTTCGTATAAAATGTGTCTAATTTACTGTCGCACAGTTACAAAAATTAGAAACTTTGATTTCTTGCTTTACACATTTTGACTAAACGTAGCCTGACATACTCACAGGAGCCAAAGTGTCAGGTAAACCTGGCTACAAACTCCAGCCTCTAAACAGACCCTGTAGTTGAAACACCACCTCTCTGAAATAGTTCAAACTGAACTTCATAAACTTCATTAAAAGGGAGGATTTATTGTAGGACAGTTTTATCAGACTGCTTTAGTTTTAGCCAGATGTACTTGATAAACTTGAGACTATACATAAACTACACTGGAAATAACTTTTAGCATTAAATGTGTAAAAAAAAATAAGCTTTTGCACACAGTAAAAGATGAGTCGCTCCAGTTTTTATCTACACTCCCATTTAGGGATCAGTGACAATATTCATTGTCAAACTTCAGCTCTTCCCCCACTGTTTTACTCTGGTAGCTGGCTCTTTAATATCTCAGTGAATCAGATCAATGTGGGCAACGCTGCACTTTTAACGCTGTGAGAAAGTGCCTCGATTTCTCAAGCATTTAATTCACTGCGTCAGCAAAACACTGCCATCCATGATGAGGTAATACATAAATATAAATGTACACAGTTAGATATACCATGACAGAGAGTTGCATCCATATTTCCCACTCCTACTGCACAATTACATCAATAAATAAAACATAGAAGACATACGCATCATATTTTCCACAATTTGCTCAAATATTTGGCTGAATATGTTTTTTTCTTTAGAAACATTTCAGCCACGTAGGTTTAAAAATATCACAACATCTGCAGGAAATACCAGACAACCTACAGCTCCAATAAGAGTATTAATCATGTAGGCTACAACTGCCCCTTCTGGCTGATACTTTAAATCTATATACTTATTCATAAATCTAAATGTTTTTATGTGAAAGCCCTTCTAGTCTCTATTGTATTTTACCAATCAAACCAGTGATTGACTGGTTTCTTGGGACCGCTGGGTAGTTCGGATTACTGTATTTTAGCTCTTAGTTTTCAGTATAAAAAGGTTAGAAATGATACTGTTGATCACTAGTGCATTATTTAAGTGTAGTATTTATCTAGACAATATGTTAGTACTTTAAATACATGTCTACTCTTTGCTTAGTGTCTGGGCTCCTATACACAAGCTTCAGGTGGCTTACCGAGGTGTTCCTTTTCACAAAACTGCATTACTACTTATGATTGTATTTGTATGTTAATGTTTTGGGAATAAACTAAAGTCACTGATACTTTTTACATTTTAATGTTAAAGCCTTTCTGGTCCAAAGGCGCCGTCATCACAGTCAGTATTAGGGTTAATAATCTGCTTTACATCCAAACAACAGCTGCAGGTTTACAAACACGTTTTACCATTAAAAAAAGACTTAAAGTATAAATGCTCTGGCTTTATAAATTGACTTGTATGAAGTTAGTTGCCATTTAAAAAATGACCAGTGATAGTGAGCTGAGCCGTTAGCTGTTGCAGCTATGTTAGCTAGCCAACTAACATGTGGAATTAGCCAATCTAATGCAACTTTTGTCAGTGTGTATTGATTACTGTCGATTTATATAGAGTTACTGAAGAGTTCAGATTTGATTTAAATGTGTTTAAGTAGTAAACATTTGCGGGAAGCTGTTGAGTGACAGTTAGCACGTTAGCAGAGCCACTTAGCTCCCTGGCTAACGGCTAACAGACAGTAAGGACACGTCAGTTTAGGCAGGCGGATAAACTGCGTGCATGTAGCTAACTATTGATCACGTGTTGTCAATTAATATTCATATAAATAAACGTGACAAGCAAATACTTCAGACATGCCTCTAAAGAGTGACGAGCCATTGTTTTAAGCAGAGTTATACTCTGTTTGCACATGTCAGAGATCGGCCTTCCTCTTTTCTTACAGCTAACTGAAGCTAACACTAGCCTGTTAATAACAGCTAACGTTGATTAAACACTGTCCTTCCTGTTGAGAAGCCGTATCAGAGCCTTACCTTTTATAAGGATAGTCGCCGGGAAGGCTAACAGCAGTACCAGCAGCAGTTTAGGTAGAAACTTCATCATTTTTAAATCGAAATCAGTGCGTTTTCATTCAAGTGTCGGTCAGAGAGCCGAGCCGTGAGCGCCGCCGTGCTGTTTCCGTTACAATTACTGCTGCGCATGCGCAAAAGACGCTGAGTAGTAGGCGTTGACGACGCTTCCGATTCGGTAAAGTTAAGGAGAAAGTTAAGGAGAAAGGTAAGGAGAAAGTTAAGGAGAAAGTTAAGGAGAAAGTTAAGGAGAAAGGTAAGAAGAAAGGTAAGGAGAAAGGTAAGGTGAAAGTCAAGGTAAACCTTATTATGTACAGTCCATGAGGAAAATCCGGGTCCAGATCAAAAACCATTATGTTTCTTTAAAAGACATTTTAAGATTTGTGGAAACTTCTATTTGTGAAAATGCAAAAAATGGCGATTTCCCTGTTTTGTTTTACATGTAGACCACTTTGACCTAAGGAAAACCATTATGTCCAGAGCTTTTAAATAAGGACTAGATTGTCCCACAGAGGCTAAGGTTTATTCAAACACAGTTTCAGATTTGTGAAACCTTTATTCCATTTGTGAACATGCAAAAAAAGACGATTTCACGGTTTTCTATTCTCTTTTCTTTGTTTTTGTTTTTTTACATGTAGACCACATTAAACTAGATCCAGATCCAAAAACCACTATGCCTACAGCTATCAAATCTGGTGAGATTATACTGGAGAGGCCAAAGTTCATTTATTCTATTTTCTTTATTCCTTTATTTCCTCTATTCCTTTATTCGGTTTTTGGAAATGATAAAAGGACTATTTGTGTTTTTTTTTGTTTGTTTTAATATGTAAACCACATTAAACTAGATCCAGCAGCCTATTATTTAAATTTCCCCTTTTACTAAAACAGATTCATTTCTTAAAGAAAGATGTTTCAGACATAAAAAAAAGTTGAGTTCCTGCATCAAATTTCAAAAGAGGATGGAATCAACTAATTGAAAGATGTAGGACGTGGATTAAAACACAAATAATATATAAATAAACATATCAGCTATTATTCTGATGCTTTTATAGGTCTATCTACATATGTATATGTTTTTAATACAATAGCTCAGGCCTTGTTTTCTGTAAGAAAAATGTGAATTTAATTCTAATTTATTTTTATTTATTAAATGTCCATAATTAATTGATTTAATTTCTAAAGTAAATCTTGTTTATATATGCATATATTAGTGCAATTGTAAGTTTAATATGTCATATATTTATGCATTTTGATTAAAAGGAGAACCACATATCTGTTGACAATTTTTTATTTCTACCACATGTAACACACTGCAATTGTCATATGGAAAAAAACATAACTGATTGAGTGATATATAATTTCAAAAAATATGTAAATAAACTTAGTATAACCTGTGATGACATACAGACTAAATCAAAACTTTACAATGGTGACATTAGAAGCAACAAAAAAAACAAACATACTCAATGCGTGAAAATAAACAAGTGCTGCTTCCAAGAATCAACACAAGTTAACATATGAATACTCAGTAAATTATATTCTATTGCATCTAGTATTTATGAAATCAACCGTACAGAATACAAAATGCTCTCCAAGTTTTTATTCAACACATGACCGGGATGCAATCCACACAGCAAGACAACAAACCCTAAAAACACACGACTCACTGGATACATACAGGTAGAAGAGTAAAATATATCTTTCCAAAAACATACACATGGAGCCTGTGTATCAAAATAGTCTGCGACAAACGTACTCACACAGTCTGTTCAGATTTCTGTCCACATAAACTGAGCGTGGAGGTTAAATTATCTGGACAGCACAGAGTTAAAAATAAAAACAAATCAGTTTGATAGGAGGAACATAAAGACACAGTGTTAGTTAAGTCCTTTACAAAACACAGACGGTAGTGTTGCTGTTTGTAACTGAAGCTGTGCCGCGTGGTCTTTCTGGCTTTCCGTAGATTATAGCAGAAGTCAAAAACTAAAACTACACTCACCTGAACATGAAGTAAAACTCCGGATAAATAAAAGATTAAACTTGAGAAACCTCTAAAATGAACTTCTTCTCCTCTGTCCTCCCTCTTTCCTTTGGTTGCATCG
>JAPMOB010244083.1:0-11128 GCA_029875015.1 Lepomis gibbosus | reverse complement strand
TGGGAGCAGGTCTTTCTTAGTGTTAGCAGGCTCCATGTCGTAAGTTGCAGTGTCGTCGCTGCTGAGTGCAAAGTCAGGGCCCTGACGCAGCAAGAGGCTCAGGAGCTTGCATGAACGTGTCAGTCACTGGATTTCGCGGAAAATCCGACCCGGAGCCTTCAAACAGGAATAGGAGTATTTGCCTTCAGAGTTAATAGCCAAACCCGGCAGGTGGATCATTTTAATGTCAGATTACAACCCCTTCACACACAGGCAATAAAAAAGGGATTCATTTTAGTAGAAAAACTACATTTAGAACCTTTAAATGTCAGTTGTTTTTGTGCAAATTATATATTAATTTAACATTTACATTTTTGCAAAATACTAATAAAGAAACGTGCATGGTTTGATGTGTGGTAGATTAAATACTGTTTGCTTTTTGAATAATGTGAGCTGAGCAGGTTGATCCAGAATCCCTTCCTGAGGCAAAAAAAGAAAGACTGTTGTTCAATACTGATCATCACTTAAGTGATGAAGGTGTGGTGAAGTTCAAGGAGGAGCCTCCCTAAAGACGATTTTCAGTCTGTTCACCCATAAAGATGTAAAGACATGACATTTGCTCAACAGAGTCAACTGGAGCAAGGAGCTCTTGATATTTTATTCACAGAGCACATTACTTCTAAAAGCTTCATAATACCATCATAATGAATTCATAATGCACTGCAGTCTCCAATGGATCCTTCTAATGGCATACTTATGTAGCTCTAATATCGTATGAGGTACTTATATAATGCAATGTAAAAACAAATGTAAATGCAAAATCATTTTATTTCATCTGATGTGAACCTTTGCAAACCTCTCAAGCTCCTATTACATATAAAATGTGAGTGTGAAAAAAGCTGAACCTATCCTTTTTTGTCAAACTGCTTTTTATAAGGTCAAAAATAAACTTCCACACTTACCCTTTTTGGAACATTAGTTGATTTGCAGCTGTCTGGACATACTTACTGGCGTCAGTGAGCTCAAGGGCAACTGCTTTTGTTTACCCCATTCGAGTTTCCTGCAGCAAGCCAAACTGGCAGCTTTTGCAACGCTCAGGTTTTATGGGAGCAACAACTTCTAATGTAAGATGAGTGGAAAATCGCAGAACAGGTCTCCAACAAAACTGGGCTACCTGTCGCTGTTTCTCCTGTCCCCCCTTAGCTCTCTGTCTCTTTTTTGATTCAAGCAAGTAGCATGTTTGTGTCATTGGCTTAAATGGAAAGTATCAAGTCTCAAAAGCAAGTCAAAAAATAATGTGAATGCATCAAAGACACAAACACGCTGATCTGAATATCTAACTTTATGTTCTCTCTCTCTCTCTTGTTACACTGGCAAACTCGATGCCTTATTTTCATGTTTTTTTCTGTTTAGAAATTTCTTTTATTATATCATTGTGTTGCAGACTGTTTTTCCACTGTCAGTATGCATCTTGTTTTGTTCACCTCTCTCCTTAGTTTGTTTCTGTTTCTCAGCAACAAAAGCAGAAAAGGAGTGGAGGGTTACATGTCTTACCTCAGTAGAACAGCTAAAAACACGTTTTTTAAGCAGAGCCTGGTGAAATTTGCCTCAAAGCTACAGCAGAGGCACTTTTTCGATGCAGAGCCCTGCGTTCAGTGAAAGCAGGCGTCTCCCTGCTGGTACATGAAAACATTTTCTGGTAATCTTTGCCCGTTGGCACAGACAGTTATTCATGAGCATTTAATACTCTTTTGGATAACCCTCTCGCTGTTTTTTTTTCTTCTCACAGTAGAAATATGAATTGAATGCTAGGGTGATTGTACTTTGTTTGGCTGCTGTTAAACAGATAACATTGTGACACTCACACAGTGTCATTACTTGACAAAACAAATATAATGTTCGTATTGAATTTAGTTGAAGAATTATATCCACTGCAAGTTGAGAAAATTCTGCAAGTTTCTGTTTCAAGTTATGGTCTCAATCCCATAAATTCAAATCCAACAGTGGATGATGGTCTATCTAAAAAGTTTTTAATTGTTAAATAAGTTGATATCTGGAATTAGGCAACTAAAACTTCTTGGTTTAGTCATACAATAGTTACAGAGCAAGGTTTGGCAGAAAAGGCTCTGCTTTCGGAGGGAGCACCAAAAGAATCCGAGCCGCAATGATGATTCTGCTGTCAACAATGCATTAAACTTCAACACATCAACATTAAAGATTTAGCCTGGGCTGGACTGGGATAAAAAATCATGCTCAGTGGTAATGGTGTGTTTACACTGTTTGAAAAGCGCTTCATGTAATTGGCCCGTGCCTCAATCAATCAAACTATCAATCAGCAGTCTGTGGTTTAAGTAAACATATTAATCGTTTTAGATTTCTGCTCTCCTGATGGAGCCCCAAAGAAAAGGTCAACAGCAAGTTTGAGTCATGCTCAGACCTTTCACCAATACACCATCCTTGCAGTCCTCTTAAAGATGTGTACCTACTGTAATTCCCAAACCACTACAAAGCTGAGTAGTCAGTGAATGGGTGTGAATGAGTGTACTCATTCACACTCATTCACTGACTCTCCGGTGATCAGAGGTGGCCATGGAGCACACAACTCATACTCAAGTACAAGTACATTGTCAGAGACAAATAAACTCTTAAAACCTCTAGGCTTAAAAACCCTTAGCCTAATAATCCTCATCATTTTATCATGATAAATATGGACCTCGGTCACTCACAGCAGTGTGGGCTTAGCCACCACGATGCTGACTTCACCTAGGATAGTTAGCTGAACTTGCAACTGTATTAGGGAACTATGCTAGCTACTAAACAGTGACTGACTGAGTGATCACCAGCAGTAGGTGACGGTCTCACTTTATGATTACGATTGTATTATTATCACTGACTTTCGTCATTATGGTATGGCACATACACAACCTCACTGCTCCCTCCTTACAAGTCCCTGTTAAGCTACTCCGTGCTTTCCCGCTCACCTCCCTCCACCTTCCTCCCTGTAATGGTCACTCTGTCTCAGTCGTGTAATGGTCACTCTGTCTCTCTTCCTCCTCTGCCTGGCAGCGGCCACAGCTATCCTTTACTACTTCAAGTGTCTGTGTTTGGATATTGCCGGGTACTGCAGCTGATGTTGAAGCTACTGCAGCCCCGGTAGTAAACATATCGGTTATTTTGGCACATTTGGCGGCATCCATCTCAAGATTTTTTTATTTCATTGATACAGAAGGCAGAGGGGGAGACGGTGGGGGCTAGTGAGAGATGTGATTGGACCTCCCCAGTGTCAGTATAGAAAGTGATCTAATGAGCTGCTATCTGTACTTGATGGGGCTTAACGGCTATATAAATATCAACTCCATAGGTGCATCGGCCCACCGGGCACTTGCCTGGTATTGCCAGATCACCAGTCCACCCCTGCTATTAGCATGATACCAATAAGGTAGTGCAAAGAGGACCTTGGTGCCCTCCCTGAACTAATGCGCTGCTCATCTTAAGGTTAAAGAAACATCACCCTCATGACTAAAAGAAACCGATCTTAAATATGTGGTACTGATGCACATTCTGAGTTTTGTGAATAAAACTGGTATCTTTGCCTACCTCATCACTGCTTTTGAGTTTCCCGGCCCAGTACACATAACAGTTTGTTGACAGGTTATCTGAAAAGAACAAGAACAAGAAAGGATTTCAATATAAAATAAGATAAAAAAATAAAGACAAGATAAAAAGACTCGGAGCAGGACACATTGTTGACAAATAGTCAACAGTTTGGCTCAACAAAGATCTCTCTTCGATAAGATACATGAAGAAGTAAACGAATCATCAACCCGCATTGCTGTTTTATTTATACAGCATTACTTCTTGGTGGAGGTATGTTGTTTCCACAGCAACCTGTTATAGTAATAGTAAAAAAACAATCTGTCTGGGTTTACCAATGGCTTTGTTTAAGCAGACACATCATCTCGTCAAGATAATCAGTTCCTCCTGTTTGAATCATCTTTGACATCGCCCCCTATAGAATGAAAATCACCTGCAACGCTAAACAGATTACCCTCCTCAGTTGCTGATGGAAACAGCAACGTCGCGGAAATTAACCCTTGATCTTGCAAAACGAATAAAATTATAGATATGTTTTTCAGTTGTGTCAAACCTGAGGCAAAACAACATTCACCCTCTACAAGCCTAAATAAAACCTTGCACTGTAAATCATTTGCATGTTGCATTTTCCATGCGATGCATTAGCAATGCAAAGATGCAACAGTAATGGATTCCCACATTTGAAGTGAATGAACTTTGATGGGAGGACCGCACATTTGACTCATTACTTTTGGTGGGTGGCAGGCAGTTTCTTTACATCAGTCATTATGTGAGCCATTAGGCTGCAGGGAACAGCACACACCAGCCGAGCCATTACGTTTGCATTATGTTTGCAGATTCTAGCAGAGCGAGCATTTGCTTTCGTCCAGCAAGCATTCCTCTGCTGTCACTTTGTTTTCTAGATTTGGCACTTCAACAAGCAGGGAAGCTGAACCATCGCCTTCACGAGAATGACATTTCCAACCAGCCGCCCCCCCCTCCTCTCACTCCTTCACTGTTATCTGTCCTGGCTTATGTTTACTTCTTCATGTGATTTACATTCGCTTGCTATTGTTCTGGAACATTGCAGGCTGCACAGGCTCTCTGAGGGTTCTGATTCAACAAGACTCTCCCCACTCTTCCACAGTGATTCATTTACTGTCTAATATTTACTCCATCAGAGGCAGGTGCTGCCAGAAAGGAAGATTTACAGCAGATTTAGTCCCTCGCTGCAAGCATTGCACTCTAATGAAACACACACTGCCTTCAACAAATCAACTTTTTTTACAGGCTAACATGGTTGCCCATCACTTGTAACTTATGGCCCCCGTAGTCCCGTCCCCTCTCCTAGCTAGCCTCTGTTCCATTAACTTCTGTAACTCTCTGTATTTTGCTATAATTTTGCAAGCATCAAAAGACAAACAAAAATCTGACAACAGTTCTTGAAACAAACATAAAATCAAAGAAAGTGTTATATTGTCAATGTGCCATATAATTAACTGTCACACAGCCAACTCTACAATCATACAACTTGAATAGTCTGTGACATGTCTTGTTTGGAAACTCTGATAAAGGCCACTGACATTCTTCTGTCAAGACCAGATCAAACAGACCATCCCACTCTCTTTATTAACCTCATCCAAAAGGACCTCCTCAGGTCCTGTTGGAGGAGGTGTTGTTTTAGAAACAACTCACTTACAACTGCATGCTCACTATGAGATAGACTGTAGTTTCAGCTATTTCAGTGATCAACCATTTGTGGTAATAAAGCGTCAAGAAAATGCAATACATCAGCTAAAGGAAGGAAAGAAGAAGAATCGTACCTGTCAAACATGGAAGGAAACAAGCCTGGTTATAAAATCATTTTTTAATAATTAATTAAAACCTTACAATGTTTTATGAGGCAAGAAGTGTGTTGTACATGTTACACCTCATGGACACAAAGTGTGTTTTGTTAGACACACTGAATGTGAACTGTGTATGTTTACAATAAACAGAGGTCCTTTAAACCACACTGTCCCTGAACAGTGTCCATGTTACAGGCAAAACATTTTAGGCTCCAAACGTTAGTCCTCTTCTTCTGACTCATCTTGAAGAAGCATCAGTACTGGTTCAGTCCCACAACACAACACTCCAGCTGTGCAGGCTTTTAGCAAATGACTTTAAAGCATAAAAGTGACATGAAACTGGCCTGAGCAAACAGCATACAGCACATGCTGATTTGTAAAATCTAAAAATTTGACCTCTCTTTATCACAGTCTGCATCTCCTACTTTGTCTTTCAGTCAGCATGCTGCTAATCACTTCATCAAGGCCTTAATAGCATTAAATGGCTGCCTGAAGCAAGGGCAGCAAAAATATTTTATTGGTGTGCTGAAAAGCAGGCAGTGAAACAGGATCCTTTTAACAGCTATAGAACAAACTCTCATTAGAAGATCAAGGCGGCACAATTTCATTAAGTGTACCAAAAATGTTTTAATTAACTGATAAATCCTGATATAAAAGCAGAACTCCGGCACTAACTTTTCTTTCCACATTTAATTTATACAGTTTCCTCCTGCAGAATGTGCAGCTGAGGTAATTTTGTCTCCATCCTGCAGTATCGTTCTCTAATGTTCATTCCTTCTCTCCTTGAAGCCGGTCAGCGGAGGTAACAGCATGTTGCTAATCACTTCATCAAAGCCAGAGATGCATGTAACAGCGCCCTGAAGTGAGGGCAATAACAAAATCAGATTTAGTCAATAAACAAAAAAAGGTGAAGACACATGCTGCTATAATGGAAGGCAGTGAGACAAATTTGTTTATTTTGCTTCCTTTTCTACGTCCATTATTGTAGATTTTGTTGTTTTCCTCACTTGCTCTGCACTTCGCTGCTATCATTCAGATCTTTCAACATTGCTCCTTTGTGCTTGTCCAATTAAAATCATGTAATTGCCAAGAAGTGCTGGCCCATAATGTAGTGACGGCATTGCTGTTATTATCCTATAATGCATATGTTATTATCCAACATGCATATAGTCTCTTGCACTGTTTCATATTTGGTAATTTGTTTTATAGGTGTAAAAACATAGTTTTTTAAATTTTATTGTATTGTATAATTTATTTTGAATTTTGATATTGTTAGTATTATGTTAATGGTCCTTATCACTTTACTTTATTCCATGCTGTCCTCTTACTGCTGTAATGTTGAAATTTCTCACCTGTGAGACAAATAAATGCTGATCTAATCTAATCTAATCTAAAACGCAGTGTTGAATTTACACCAAATGAATCTCACTAACTCTGCAGCTCGACAGAGCCTTTTAGCGTCTTACAGATAATTTTTTTTGTTTATCAGCACAGGTACTGTATGGTTCAGTCTCGGCGCTCTCACCAACCTCGTTTCCAGCAGCAGCAGGCAGCTGTTTACAGCAAATAAACTCTGATAAAACATCTGTGCACAACTTACCCAGAATCAACCGGCAGACAGGTAAAGTTAAAGTCTATCTGGTAAACAAAGTGGAATATCTAGCAGCTAATGAGCCAGATATTTTTCTCAGGACTTGGTGGATCAAAACAGAGCTAAAGATAGATTTACTGCTATGTGGTACATGTTAACCTTGGCTGATTTAATCTGGCCATCTTGAAATATTGATCAGATCACTGTTTTACACATGCAGCTGTCGGATAGCAGAAACAGAAAAACAACACTTGATGGATGAGTTTCACAAAAACACAAAATAATGACTCAGACGCTGGCCATGTTGCTGAAAGGTTGATAAATAGAGTTACAGAAACGCTCATTAGCCTATTTACTGCTTGTGTTACAACTTAACGCCAATACTATAAAAAAAGATTTTGTTTTTGTAAAAAAGCTCAGTGTTGATGAATATGGCCAACATGCAGAGAAAAAGTGTTTTCACATGTATCTCTTCGCCTCCAGCATGTCGTCTGTCTACACAACCATGTATTTTGCAGGCAAATGTAGGAGCCACTTGAACTCATGATCCCAGCAACTTACAGTCACCATCTCCCGCCGTACTTCTACACACATACACACACTTCCCAGCTAAAAGGTCGCTTCTGTTATTAAAGGTTGTTTTTCACGTCAGTTCTACTTTATTAGTTAGAAAGGCAGCGTGCGACAGGAGAGATGCTGCAAAGTTCACTTGTGTCTGCCTGCTGGAGGTTCTTGGTGGGAGACCAACCCTCACAGCCGTGACATCTCCATAATAGATGTCCTCTAAATGGCAGCAGAAAACACCGGACCGACCTTTATTTCGTCTTGGGTGTGGAGAGAGAGAAAGACACACACACACACACACGGTGGTTTATTGTTTTCCTATTCTCTGTCTGCAGAGAATGATTATGGATATACAATACTGGTGGCATATTTTCATGATGGATTGCACAGCCAAGGCGGGTGACTATCCTGATGGTATTGTGCGCTCGCTAATTAAATGACAAATTGTCATCCAGGAAATACGTATTCGTTCCCGGAGTTGTCACTTTTCCCCCCTAATTTGTTACTTTTGGGTTATTGTCTGTAGGGGTTATGCAGGCAGACATGCAGAGCTATAAGCACACAGGGATTTACCCGACATATTTGTTTTCTCTCTGTTGTCTTAATGTTGTATATTACCTCATGCATTAAAAAGCCATCAAGAACGTCCATCACAAATCAGTAAATTGGAGTCTGTTGTCTCTGGGACCAGGGAGCTGACTTCATAGGAAATTTTCTCATGAGTATGTCTGGAAAAGTGTGGATCATATGGATTCAAAAGGGTGTTTCAGTGGAAACATGCCTTAACAATTTCCAAACCCATCAACAAAAATAGCCACCTATTGCTTTCATCTTTCTCTAGCTACTGTTGCCTGTGTTAATTAATGTCCAATCAATTGCCTCTATCTGTTTCCCCTCCAAAAATATGATCCAGTACCAGTGTGTACAGCAGAGTATAATGTATAAAGCGTTCATTACACAGAGATTCATCTGAGTTCTTGCACAAAAGAAATCCTTTAAATCACTAAAACACCATCACTAATGCGTGCCTGAGCTGCATGAATGACAATACCCAGAATAAAGGCTTATTCACAGCAAGTTTGAAACATATATATAGTCTGTAAAAACAAAAGCAATAAAAAAAAATGCACATCTTAATTATTTTACACTTTCCATGGTGCTGGTGGCAGGTAGACAGTGTCTCTCTCCATGGTGCTGAACCCGTGGTGGCAGGCAGTGTCTCTTTCCATGGTTCTGAAGTCCAGCAAGCTACAAAGCAATGCTGTGCTCAGGGACTTTTTTTTAAAGGAGCAGTTAAGTATTTATCCTCTCCAAAGTAACTTTGTGGGTCAAATCAATCACACTGACAAAGGAGGTCAAATGAAACAAGCTGTGCTGTAGTTGTATTGCAAGTGAAGAGATTGGTTTCAACATGGCGTATTAGCTGCACTTGGCTTGTCCTCAGGCCAGCTCGGGGGATTTCTTGCTGGACTACTGCCAAGAGTTCACACACAATGGGATAATGCGAATAAACACAACCCACGATTACAACAGCGGTATGAAACCAAAGCAAACATTTTGCTGGGATTTAATTGTAATAAACGGCTCTAACTGATGCCGAAATAACTACAACATGATGCCGATTTGTTAAACATATGAATTCATGCTTTGTCAGGTCTGCCAGCAAGACAGCAGGACAACAACTTTTAAAATGTTTGTTTTCTGAACAGAGTTCTGATCAATCAGTCCTGTGATATGCTAACGTGTCCGCAATAAATTATAACGATAGCTGGAATCAAGTAACAGACAGATATTTTCTGAACTTACCAGCTAGTTCAACTTCCTCACTTACTTTTCTCCAAGTAATGTCCAGTTTTTTATATAAACAGAGTAGTAGGGCGCTTACTGATGCTAACAACAGCAGTGGAACCTGAAGCAGACAGTAACTCGCTGCTGAGAAACATGAGACATGAGAAGATAAATTGTTTTATTCCCAAAAAATAAGTAAAAAGTTAATTAATAAAAGCAAATAATTCTAGCTTCTCCTGACGATTTTACATTAGAGAATGTACAGCAGCCTAACAGCATCATTTAGAGATGCACATGTGAATTGAATGTTTATTTTTCTTTGCACTAATGCAAAAGGTGTGGTGAAAAGCACCCTAACCCTAAGTAAAAATACGATTTAACAGTCAAGCATTGTTTCTTTACCTAAGAATCTCAGAGGTAACAATCTGTGGGTTGTGGATGGTAGTAGGATCTGTGTTGGTTGCATATTAATCACGATGGCGCCGGAGACTGCCGCCTATGGATTACGTTCCATAGCACTGGCGCAGGAAAAACGAGGGGTTGCGTGTCTTGCTCAGGGACACAATGGTGAATGGGTCACAGTGGGGGATGAAACCTGAGTCTCTCACACCAAAGGCATGTGTCTTATCCACTGCACCATCACCACCCATTTGTCAAACTCCTGAAGTTCGCTGATGACACAACGGTCATCGGCCTCATCTGGGACGGGAGCTTAACACGCTCAGAACTCTGGAGATCATCATGAACTTCAGGTGGAGCCCCACCACTCTGTCCCCCAACATACTCAACAGCCCTGTGTCTGCTGTGGAATCCTTCGGGTTTCTGGGATCAACTATTTCCCAGTACCTGGAGTGGGAGCCCAACACTGACTCCATCATCAAGAAGGCCCAGCAGAGGATGTACTTCCTGTGCCAGCTCAGGAAGCACAACCTGCCCAAGGATCTACTGATCCACTTCTACACAGCCATCATCCAGTCTGTCCTCTGCACGTCCATCACTGTCTGGTTTGGATCTGCCACCAAAAAGGACAGGAGTGGACTACAACGGACAGTCAGGACTGCAGAAAAGATCGTCGGTGCCAACCTGCCCTCCATTCAGGACTTAAACATTTCCAGATTCAGGAAATGGGGAGGAAACATCACCGCAGATCCTTCTCACCCCGGACACAAACTGTTCCAGCTCCTCCCCTCTGGTAGGCGCTACAGAGCACTGTACGCCAAAACCAAGCATCACTCTGATGAACAGCTGACTCTGACTCACAGTGTCAGGAATTCCTGTGCAATAACCCAGTAACTCTGTCTCTAGTCAGCTACCCGTTTACTAACTAACACTTATTATTTATTCATCATTCTCTTTTTCAGAGCTGTTCATATTGTTATATTTTCATATTGTATGTACTGCATACCAAATCCATCTACCTCAGCCTGTATATAACTTATTTATTCCAGCATTTTTTGCATTATTCTCCATCATGCATGTATGTGCACCTGTATATCTCATCCACCTCCGACATGTAAATAATAATGATAATAATTTTACTCCTGCATCATTTGCACTCTGCTCATTACACTATTGTTTTAATCTGTATTATTTTTGTTTGTAGTGTGTATATGTGTTCTATATACTGTAGCCTGTGTGTGATTTTATTATTGTATTATTATTGTATAAGCAACATATTGTGAGCAATACACAGTTCTGAGTCAAATTCTTCTTATGTGTATACATACCTGGCAAATAAAGCTGATTCTGATTCAAGCATACAGGGGTCTGACAATGCTGAGACATT
>JAPMOB010244080.1:0-42442 GCA_029875015.1 Lepomis gibbosus | reverse complement strand
CAAAGCTCTTTTATTGACAGAGTAGCGCAGTAGCTTCCACACACGCTACATTTTTCCAAGTGTTTCTGAAGGATCAGTTATGTGACGCCACCGCCGCATACAGACCTGTATGTGCAGCCGGCAGAAGCGCTTCCGTGTGATAGTGACATCACGTAGCGATATTTGGGCTGATGTCTGCGACTTTGCTGTAGTGGATTTAAGAGTTTCCTTTCTATTGGGATAGTTGTTGCCTGGACACCTCTTCCTCTAGTGAGGAGGAAACTTTGATATGTAGAAGCAGAAACTTGTTTCACTGAGATGAGATGAGAGATTTCTCTCTCTTTCTCTCAGGCCTGTTGCCATGAATGTTTAGGTTGCAATGGTACCAGAGCACAAATTCACATACAAACAAAAAAAATATAATTGATAAACAATGAAATTACATTATAAAAACTAAAGAGAGAGGAATAAAAACACAATATAGGCTGATGGTACATTGAAAATATACCTTGGTTTTGCCAAGCAGTAGCATTTTTCAAAGGAACAATTATTAAAATAAACTATTAATGATAATAATGTGATAATTAAGTTACTTTACACAAACAACAATGGTTCACCGTTTGTTGAGAAAATATTCCAATTTTATACCAATAAAATTGGTGTCGAAAAAAGTATCGTTCAGGAACCGGTATCGAAGTTGAGCTATCAATATCGGTATCAATATCGAAAATCTTTGAACGATACCCAGCCCTACTCATAGTATCTGTTTTTCCAGTTGTGACCTTTTATAAATCATGTCAATGATAAGAGCTACGCCAAATAAGCGCTTTGAGCTGATCATTCAAAGAATTCCAGGTACAAAGCACAGTTTGCAGTGTGTTAGAAATCATACTAACCTGACAGGGTTACTAGTGAGAGACACTCTGAGGGACTCCAGACAATTGAGCAGCTTGTCTTCCGTGATACCAGAACGCAGCTCATGGACATATTCTTGGGATGAAAGTGTGCACTCATGCTTGCTGTTCCTCAGTCCACCCTGAAATCAAAATATCAACAGAAAAATCGTTAGATCACCCAATGTTATAAAACAACAATGGTTGTCAATAACACAATAACAACATTTAAAGGACGTCCGTGTATGATTTGCATCATAAATGCATACTGTAGAGAGGTTAATTAACAATTACAGGAATATTAAATCATGCCATTAAGAACAAAATCAACAATACCATGAAGAGGGCTTTATATTGCTGAGTAAGTATCTTGTGTTCTCAGCAGGGGTAGTTGTTGAGACTTATTATAAAATGTGGATTCTTACAAAGGTGCAAGTGAAAAAAACGGCAAAAACATCTGTGATGAGTGAGTGTCTAGATGCCTACTCTTTTTATCAATCAGTCAATACTCTAACGATGGACTATACTCACAGAGAGCCAAACACAGGCTCTATATGCTATCTGCGGCAGCTCCTGCTTAAAGTAAATGGATTCTTGTGTATAATCTCCACATAGGGCTCTGGGGACATGTTGCTACACTGATGCTTACACAATGAGACTACCTATTGGCAGCAATACACATACTTACACCACAGTAGGGAAACACACATTTAGACACTCTCTCTCTCTCTCTCTCTCTCTCTCTCTCTCTCTTTCTCTCTCTCTCTCTCTCTCTCAGCACACAGTGAAGTAAACATTGTACATTACATTGCACTACAGCTTGATGAAGTTACTAGACTAATTGAGTTTATTGTAGGCCTTTCCATGAAGTCCAATCAACATACATTTTGACAAACACAAATTTAAAAGCTTTGCATGCAAATTGATCAATTATACTACATTTTCTACTCTAAGAATAAATCTGGGTTAAATTGTCAGGTTTGGTTGTCATAATGAACCACAGTTGAGGTGGGGATTGAGTCAAGGTACCATACAAAACAAATAGAGAAACCATGCTGTAGAAACAGCGTCACATATGCCTGAACCAGACTGTTAGACAAAATCATCTTCACTGTGTTCATCCCTGGACTGCTGGTTCCCTACAAAGTGAGCTGTGCTAATAGGCAGTTTGGGAAGTAATAAGCTAGCTCATTTATCTGGAGAAAAGAGAGGCCTGCTGCTCTCCTGCAATGCACAGTAAACATGAAAGAATCAGTATTTGTTGTTGGAAAAGGCAGAGGCAGTCTAACAACAGCAAGCTACTGATAATTCTGCTTTGGGTGTAAACTGAGCTCATAGTCTGATTGGCTGATAATGACAAGAAGTACTTATTTATTAAATGATGACTTAATTCATATTCCTCAGCCTGCAGGGATGATTCCTTCCAAAACCAAGTAGAAGTGGTAGCTCTTCCACAACACGAGACAAAATTGTATTTAATAATTTAAAGCGGAAATGTAAGCATACATAGCTTAGTATCTTGAATTATTGTCTTTACAAGTAGGACATGTTGCACCAAAAACCAAGCTATTAATGCCATTCCACTGGTAAGAGTTAATCTTGCCATTCTCTTTGTTATGGGAAGATGAACCATATTTTTTCTATTTTTATTCTCTGCCATAGCTTTATACATTTTTATCTGTTCTGCTATTATGATGCTAGCACACAAAACGTAAAATCTCAAAGCAAGTTAAATCTGAGAGCATACTTTCACATAATTGTCTAGTTCTCCAAACTATAGTTTGATTTTGTTATAAATCCATTTTCTGTCTCTTCTCCGTCTTTCTCACCTTCATCTATACAAACACTTACGCCATTCATCTTTTTCTCAATCACAGTTGGATGAACGTGGAAGAGTGACTGGCTTAGCTTTTATCTGAAGGCAGTGATTAGGGCCATGGGGAGAGATAAGAATCCATCTCATTACTATCTAGATATTTTAACTATCACCTACCACAAAACTCTCTGTCGCACATTTCTGCCTAACACCACTTTTACATGCTTTTTTGGTATTGACTACAAATGACGAGACTCAAAAATAAAAATAATGAAAATGCTAAAACCAGATGTGAAAGCTCAATTGGGCGGAGAAGAGGAGAATGACAGATACTGCAGAAATTCAAATAAACACCAAGGTGAAATATTTGTAGTTTGCAAAGTTCAACTTAGAAGCAGATGTAAAAATTTCTGTATAGTAGGTACAAACATGACAATTACCTTTTTCTAAGTACTTCAAAATCATCAATGTGCTTTTTATCCCTGAGTGGCAGTATTTATCTTTCGACAAAGACTCTTGAAATCAGTGCTCAAATAAAATTTAATGTCATTCGTGTTTGACTCTCTTTTGAAAAATTTACTCAGAAATTTTATTCCAAATAATCTATGGACTGTGGCTGTGTGTGTGTTTCCCTGCATCTGCAAGAAAACACAATTTCTTTCTTTAGACTTTTATTATGAAGCCAAAATCTACTTTTTTTAATAACTTGAATATGTACTGTTCAAGTAATTAGCATTTTTAGTCACAGCACAATAACCTTCCATTGTCTCACTAAAAATGGTTCTTAAATAGGGTATGTGCAACCAAGGTATGCCTCCAAGGGTTACTCAAGAAGATGTCTAAAAAAAGATGCATGAAAACATTCTGAATTAATGTCATGATATGATAATCAGCCAATACAGGCATGATGAAATTATTGTATAGGTCCATTTTCAGGGTGACTTTTTAACATCTGGCCAGGAACAAAAAAATCACATTTTCACCTGTTATTACACCAGTTCAGAAAAAATATTTTAAAAATCATATGTTTTGGAACTGCAATGCATTTTTTTTCCTTTTAGCAGGACATGCATAAGGTTAAAAAGAGTGCACTTGATATTAAGATTCTGCTTAGGTTTGGCATACTATACCTAAGCCAATTATCTGCAAACACAACTTTAGTAGTCGTTTAGTAGTATTTGAATTAAAATAATTTTAATTTTCTAATTTAATTAGAAAAATGGGAAATTGGTTATAGCCTGAACCGCCTATATTACAAGACTTTATGGAAATTATTAAGGATATTCATGTAATGGACAAATTGACCTCTTCTTTAAAGCTGCAGATTTCAGTCATATTGGGTTAAACAGACACAATACATCAGTGCCATTGAATCTGACTATTTCTTAAGGTAAATAATGGAATTAAAAACAGTAATTAACTTCGCACATCTAAACAGGAGACAGGTGCGTCGGAGGGGACAAAAAAAGTCAAACATAGCCAAAGAAAAACTCCCGCACACTGTCTAGCTTGCAAATAATGTATTAAAACAACGTTTCGGTCATCGACCTTCTTCAGGCAAAATTGCCTGAAGAAATTGCCTGAAGAAGGGCGAGGACCAAAACGTCGTTTTAATACATTATTTGTAAGCTAGACAGCGTGTGGGAGTTTTTCTTTGGCTAAATAATGGAATTAACCATCTAAAGGAAAGCAATTAATGTGATGCTTTTGGTGCTGTACACAAAACGTCTTTATCCCAGACTGTTCCCAACATCTCCATACCTGTTTTTACATCTTACATATTTTTGTTTGTTTGTTTTTTGTATAGTTTCCTTGTTTGGTTTGCTTGACTTTAAAGTCAGAATTCATCTCAGGGAGCAACAAAATAAATGTAATTCTCATTTACAAGAAAGACTTGTCATTTGTTTAGCTTGGACACACAACATCAAGGCTAAAATAGTGAGTATCTTCCTCAGGAATCATTCTGGCCTGAAAAGCAAGAACACATGTAGCACACTTTGGCCAACCACTGCACAAGATTTATCCTGCAAAATAATATGTATAATAAAATGCCAACACTGTAATTAAAACTTGATGAACCACCACAACTGATGAAATCCAGCATAAATACCATAAATGTAGACCCAAACATAGCAAGAGAATATAATATAGGAGAAAAAACACAATTTCTAATGTAAAATACGCTTCTTACATCATTCTGATTCCATTTTTGGATATGGCTGACTAAGCGACTGCATTTTTAAAGCATTACTTCCTCCATATTACATAGGGCAGTGAGAGGGAGACAAATTGCCGACTTTTTATTTATCTTCTTACCTCTCAGTAGTTCCCAGCAAGCATACCACTATGTCCAGAAAAGCTAGAGCTCTGGTTTCACCGCATGCTCTGACCTCTGGAAACCAAAGACACTGACCATAAACTGCTTTTTCATGACCCTGGCCCAAATCAATGGAATCCTTTGGGATAATATCAACATTACACCACCACACTGGCAGCAGGGAAACAATTTAAGGATTAGAGGGAGGGGACATTACCTGCTGGCTACTGGGAAATAGAGTTTCCCCCTTTGGGCTCTCAGAAATGGTCAACAGAAGAAAATGGTCAAAAAGAGACCCTAGAGAAAGGGGGCAAGGGAAGCTGTAGGGATGAGAGAGAGAGCTATTGTGTGGGTAGTGCAGGGTGATGTATCAGGTTGTAAAAAGTCAACAAAGCAGAGGGAGTATGAGGGAGACAGAAAAAGTAGGGGTTGGATACAAAAAGAGAGATAGAGTGTGGGGGAGAAAGGGCAGGGCATACAGATCATCAGGAGACACTGCAACCTCAACAGTAGAGGACAGACACAGCCTTTTGACCACAGCCTAGAGCCTCATCTCCTGCCGCTTATTGAATCCCCTATTTGTCGATAACAGTATTTCCTGCCAAAGAAAATAGTGCTGGGAGCAATTACTTCAGCAAGCCTGTCAATTTCATTTTGGGGGGTTAGGGGAGCACTAAGGCTCATTCCCTCCTCCTCTATCAGCTCTGTCTTCCGTTCTCTATGCCATGGGGAGTGACAGAGTGCTGTGCCTTCTATTGAGGGCAGGGCAGGGAGACAATGCCAAGGCGGCTGCACCTCCACATGTCATCTTCACCTGTAATGAGCCTATAACAAGCTGGCAGCTTCCTCATTGCCCAGTGCTCTGCACACTCAGGCTGACTGATAGATACATTATTCAGCTTCTTTGTCAGCTTACAGGAAAACCACATGGCGGCAACATGTCTGGTCTGGAAGCTAGAGCTGGGAGAAAGCTGATTGCCACTGCTTCTTCCATTCAGTCTGCCTTACTATCTCTCTCTCTTTCTCTCTCTCCCCGACGCATGCACATATACACAATATTCTACTCAATGTTTTCCCAGCTGTCTTATCTCTTACAGTAGTGTATGATGAATAGGTGCAATTAGCTCTGTAATTCATCACAGGATGAGATTAGCATGCTACAATGATTTCTTTAGATGGCCAAAGTGAAAGTCACCCAAAGCTTTGTGTTTGAATGTGCGCACGCAGAGCAAACGTGTTACTATCAGCTTTAAGTTAGCCTTATGAAGCCTTATTTTAAGGACAAGACTGTAGTAGCACTGTGCATAGAAAGAAATTCCTAGAACAGTGTAAATACTAGGGCTGGTCCAAATGTCATTTTTTGCGCTTCAACAGTCACTGTTCTGAATAAAACAGTTTTGTACAGAAGTCATGAGTATGCTCTAACTGCTTTTTCATTTACCGATAATTCAAAGTAACTAAGAACATGGGCTGGCCCGAATGTCATTTTTTGAGCTTCGAAGCCATGGCATGGCTGCGCGCTGCGTAATGCGTGTGTGTGCGTATGTGTGAGAGAGAGAAAGCAAGAGAGAGCGCTCCTTTACTTTATTATCATAGCGTAGGCTAACTAAAACAGCAAATTATTATTACCAAAACTTTGTTTTTCAATTTGTTACAGTTAACCTAGTGGAAGTAAGTGTAGGACTGAGAGAGGGAGGAGTTAGATAGATGAGGAATATTTATTGCGAGGTGGAAGGGATTGGAGATTGAGCCAGGGAATAGAGAGGCAGACTGGACGACTAGATGCTGCAGAACCGGTGGTGGCTGCTGTACAGAGCAGGTGGGACACCATAGCTGAGAGTGAGTGAAAGTCTGACCTCAGCAGGTGCAACACCGAATATGGGAATAGATTAGGCGGGCGGGGATCCAAAGAGCAGACAGAATGAGTGCTATTTCCAGTAGCAGAAAGTAACAACATATTGCTAAACTTTTATTATAGCATAAGCCTACTTAACTGTTCTTCTTCCAAAATCGGTCTAATAATTATATAAATGTGTTCATTATGTTGTTGTTCGTTTGTTGTAGACGACAGTTTAACGATTAACTTTAAAATGTAGGTATCTAATCAAAATAAGCAACTGTTAAGTTAATAAAGGCCATAACTGCCACACTGTAATTATCATCACTCAGTTTAAAGTGCTCCAACATAGCTGAGGGCTTTGCTAGGTTTTCCCTTTGATGTGAACTGGAGTGTTATGCAACAGGTTGGGCATGCAAAAAAAACCCTCAATATTCGAATTTCATAATTGAAAATCGTATGTGCAAACAGAGATCAAATATTCGAAAATCCGAATATTGGGGTCCAGCCCTACTAAGAACATATGACAATTTTGAGCAGCTCTTTGCAAACTGCAGTTGGGGATCAACATGTGATATTGCTGATGAAACAGAGGGGCTTGTACAGCAGATCTTTATGGAACACAAAGTAAATTCAGCATTTTCATATAATGTCTACAACACCATAATGAATGAAAAACACATGAAGACAACACAGCACACAATCCCAAAAAAGTAATACACAAAAAAGTTACAGAATAATGAAAAATCTAATTACTTCTTCTTTGAGTGTAATTAATGGAAATTACTAGAGCACCGTACTGCTCTTTGTAAAAATAATACAGATATAATCTGAGCAATTAGTGCATATCATGCAGTACAATAGCCACGTTACAACTTAATTTCCTGCTCATTAAGCGTTGGTAGAATAGTTGAGAGGAAAGATACGAAAAGAATGGGTAAAAGACGGTCTACAGACAGGTAGATCCAAATGTCACACATCTCATCCTTTCCATTATGATACAAACATGACCTATGGACAATGCTGTCAACACAACTCTGCGAGGAAATAATGTTTGCACACAACAAACACAAGCACACACACACACGTGATAGATGTTATATAAATGAGCAATCTTACATTTAACACAATCTAAAGTTTGGCATGTGTCTGTGGCAGCAGTGGTAAAGGTCAAAGGGAACACGGATCAGTTGAGATGCTGGTTGGCTGGACAATGAGTTTTCCCTAGCCCTACTTAAAGGACAGAGTCCTGCCGCCGGCAGATAAGACATTTCATCTAGCCACCAGGGCACAGTGCTCCCAGCTCAGTCGGGGATTTCCCACCAGACCATGTGGCCAAGCATTTCACCCCTTTCTCTACTATTCGGTCTCTTTCCTCCTGTTTTTATCTGTTCTTTTTCCTGCCTGTCTGTCGCTGTCTCTCACTCTGTCCATAGCAATGTATTTTTTTTTAACCCTGGGTGAAAAATAATATGTATCTGTTCACACCAGGGGCTTTTTCTTCTTTTTGTATTAATCTTTTTTCCTCCATCTTCTGCCTGTTGTGGTCAGAAAACAAAATCTACAAACAGTTTTATTCTCTGTTCTGCGCAATAACAACAACTTGCTGATAACACCAACACAATTAGGCCTACAACATTCTCTCAATAATCAGGCTAGTAGCATCACATCTTGTGTCCAGACAAGACAAGCTCGCCACCACAGAGAGGCAGACTGAGAAGAAAACACAAAAAGAAACAACGAAGTATTAGGCTGGAAACAGCTTGAAAATAACACTGCAGGGTTCACTTTGTATGAAACACTGGGCAGTGGCCAAGGCATCATGGTGTTCGTGCACTTGTGTGTGCGTGTGCTGATCCTCAAGGTCCAGAGTAAGAGCATTCAGTGACAACAGCAAACCGAAAAAACTGAGTATATTCCATTCACTTTTTATTTCAACACAAATTAAATTAAAACCAAGGTCATGCTGCTTCTATATTTGTGTATGGTGAGTGTATGTGTGTTTACATAAATACATTGAAAGATCAGATGTAAAAAAAATATAGGGCAGCTCAACCATGAGCTTGAATACATATGAGATTTATTTATTCAGAACTAGAATTTATACAGGAATAGGTTTTTATTAAAAAAGGCCATGTTCTTATAAATGGGTTTTAAACTTTCAAACAAAACAGAAAGGAACAAGTGAGGAAAAATATTTGCCTTTCTCCTGTAGCCCATTTGTTGCAACCATTCACCACTTAAATCCTGCCAAAGTCAAAGTACAAGTCAGTTCAAGGTTAACCTGTTTGTGATGCTTCCACCTTGACCCTGTACTGTAACAACAACAAGGGTGACTGTATTTACCTCTCTGAAGTTGCCCACCACCTCCTTTCTCTTTAACATGTTTATCTTTAGCCTGACCTATCCCAAACAGTTCAGGCTTTGGAGAAAACACATACACACACCAAGCATGTTGGCCTTACTGGCTGTGCCCCAGATGGGGACACGGGGAGGGCAAGCCAACAGGCACCGTCAGCAAACTCCCTTGGCTTTAATCCCACTGAAAGTTGACTTGCAATGTACCATCATAAGTGTTTCAAATAGTAGCTGAAAAATGTTCACAATTATAGAAAATTCAGTCAAGGAGAGCTGGATTCCTTATCATTGCACAACCCTAGGGGTACAGCAGTAAACCATCAGTAAAGTGACGGTACAATCTAAACAAAAGTCTGCTTCCTGGCTCTGTGAAAATGAATATCCAAAGACCACTCATTGAAACTCTATGCAAATAAAGCCAAGTAACAGAACCATTGTAACCCTTTAAACAGAGGAGACTGTAAAATGGATTTTAAATGCTTGCATGTCAAAAAGAAAACAATATCAATGAAACATGATCTTGAACACTCAAGGAAACCATCCAGAAGCAAAGAACGAATTATGTTGCTAAAGGGAGGGGGGAAATTAACAAAAGTCTACCTGTTACAAAACAATGCATGGCATTTAAGTAATAAAAAATAACAATAAGGAAAGGAGAGGGCGAGAGAGAGAGAGAGAAATGGCTGGGTTGCCACAAAAAGCCTGGCAAATGAATATGTAAATAAAATAGTGGCACATCAAAGAGCTCAATTTAGAAATAAATTAGCAGAGGAGAGAGGACTTCTTAGAGATAAATTATTGCTGTAGGAATCAATCACTCAAATTTTCTTCTAATTCACATGTTTGAGGAAATGTCGTGTACATCGTTCCATACTTATTTAGGTACAATGACACACTAACTACAGTACACTTCTATATTTAATTTCTTTAACAATGTTAGTGAATGTTGTATATGTTTCTTAGCCAATTTAAACACCATCCCTGCCATTATAAAATGACAGTACCTTAATTTAAGTCAATTTAACTGAATGTTAGTGAATGTTCATTGATATTTTTTTCTGACATGCATTTAAAATCCATCTTTCTTTCTTTTCTCTCAATTAAAAATGGTTGCTGAAATGGTTCAGTTGCTTGGCTGTATTTGCATTAAGTGAGTCGAGATTTATTTTCACATAGCCAGGAAGCAAACTTTGGTTTTGATTATTCATTCACTGAGTGAAGCATGGTGTCCCAGAAAAGAGATGTGTTTTAACTTGATGGACTTTCGCTGAAGCTCACACTGGACTGCACCTAGATGTGTGTGCATTCTCAAAGTGTTTCACATAAGCTTTGCATTCCAACATGGGGATATATAAATTAAACATCAAATATATCATTTTGCTTTGTGTAGATGAGGGCTAACACTAACTAACTGTTGACACTAGGGAGTACAGTAGTCAGTTATTCGCAATTACTGTGTGACAAGCCCAAGAAAAAACAGCTCACGGTTATAGGAACTAATGGGTACAGTTTTAGAGCTCCTACATGATTGGCTGTTTTACAAGACAAGAATTTAGGCCCAGGGACCTTAATGTCTCCAGCCACTAGGGTCAGAACTTGCCCTATTGATCTTCATAGAGCTGTAGCAACTTGGACAGAGCACAAAACACATTTTCACATCCCACTGCAAGTAATACTTCCACACACACTCCAAAGCACATAAAGCATAAACTGCCACAGCTAATAATGTGATGCATTTTTGTGTGTATTTTTACCTAAAGGCCATTAATGCCACAGATAATTCATGCCTGACAAGGGGGAATGCTGTAAATTGTCCATGTTTTGTGTGTGTGTGTGTTGGTGCGTGTGTTTACATGCACATATTGTACTGTGCATAAGTTTTAGCTATGGAAGACATGCTATAGTAAGAATGCTTTCAAAAATTGACATGTTACTAGATTATAGTTATCATTTAACAAAATGCATAGTTAATAATGGACGAAAAATCTAAATCAAATTAAAGGTTGGTCACACCAAATACTGATTTTATTTATATTTTTCTCTCGCTTACTCATTTTATATTGTGTGAATTGATAAATATAATCTATTAACATGTCTATGTTTGAGGATTCTCACTTTACAGCATTTTTCCCATTCCATTCCAAATTTTTGAACAGAACTGTATATTAATACAATTTTACTCACACATTTGTATGTGGATGCATGTCTCTGTGTTCGTACATGGACGTTTTTTGGGTTATGTTTTTGTGTGGTGCAGAATATTCCTTTCTAAATAGTTCTCCCTGTGCTTTGCAGGACTCATGTCTGTACTGAATTTCAATGACACCTCTATAAAGATAGGAGCAGATGTCAGCCAGCTCGCTGTAAGTCAGGTAGACGAGAGTGAGAAAAGTAGCGTGAGTACAACTGAGTGCACACTAGCTGCAGAAAGAAGTCTTAAGTTTTCAGCAGTATAATACAAGAAAAAAAAAAGCATTTACTGTGAAGAAATAACATAAAAAATGTGTCTTTTAACATGAAAAACAAGAAAACTCCAAAACAGCCTGAAAGTGTGCTGATGGACAGATTTTTGTGAGTTAGAGTTCCAACAATAAGATCCTTGTGGAGACCACCTACCTCCACTAAGTCAACTTTAAAAAAGCCCTTGCATTGACTCACCCACGCTGCTTTCAAGATAATGCACTACACTCCAGCCACTCACCAATCAATTCAAGGTCAGAAGGTGCCTCGATATTGTCCCCATAGTTCTCCGAAAGCAGAACAACATGAAGTATTTTATAAGTAGATGAGGTGAGAGAGTAGTCAAAATTTCACAGTTACATGAAAGTGACAAAAGAAAACTTGAAAGGCCTGTCAACTCATTTTGGCACTCGCTTCCCCCTCATGTACTCCCTGTGTCATAGCGGAGGGGGTTAACAAGTGATCTGTTAAGCAGCTGAAGTCACTCAGGATCTAATTTAGGTTTTCACTGAGGTCTCTGCTGCATTGATTGCAATGTGAAGGCCTAATGAACTCTATACTCTTTGTTTCCAGCTCTGGGGGCTTGGGTATGAAGCCAAGAGCTACAACCACTGACTAAAAGTTTGGAGTAGGACTACAAAAAAGCTTTGAAAATGGGGAAACAATGTTGAAACAATGAATAAATGAGCACGAGTACTGATGTTGATTTATAACGAGTGTCCTGTTTTATGCTCCTTCGTCCTTCTTCACCGACCCTCTCCATAAGGGACTAACCTTGATAAATCATACATAAGGCAAACATGCTATGGGGGCAAAAGGTCCGGGTTAGTTTGATACTCTTATTTTCTGCTTTGTTTCCCCTGTGATACAGCTGAATAACAATCTTATTACCTAGAATAAACAACACTTCTGTTGACATGAAAAGTTGCAAGAAATTATGCATGTAGAAACAACGTGAGGAAACAGAATGTGAGTACATCCAATGAATCAATCTGAAAACTAACAGAGCACTGTATAGGGACTGGGATTTGAGATGCTTTAGATATTTATACACAGCCACCGGTACCGGTCTGTGGGTCATTTGGTACCGGGCCACACAGAAAGAATAAATAACTTACATTATATATGTTTTATTTATTATCTGAGTCTGAACGATGTTTTTTTTTTTGAAAAATGACTGGATTCTCTCCGTTACATCCGTCTATGACTCTCTCTTGATCTATGCTCTTGACGCATAGCAAGACGCTTGTCTCGGTCACATGATACGTTACCGCTAAAAATAAACCCACAAGCAAAATGAATAAAAACAAATGTCTCTGGAAAGTTTCTTTGCAACGGGGAAACGGCCCAGTGAGGAGACAGAAGAAGAACCTACGACTTCCAAGAAAAAGAAAGCTGCATTTAACTCAACAGGTGATTTACACGCACCAAGCTCGCTCTGCATAATATGTGGCAACCAGCTCTCTAATGAGGCAATGAAGTCTTCAAAACTTCTTCGTCATGTGGAGACCAAGCAACCCGCAATAAAAGACAAGCCTTTTGAGTATTTTGAAAGAAAAAAGTGTGAACAAGGTCAGAAGCACTTACTGAGGGCCACCACATCAATAAATGCGAGTGCATCATACTTGGTGGCTAACCGTATTGCTAAGGCTAAGAAGGCATTCACTACTGGTGAAGAATTTATCCTTCCCGCCACAAAAGACATTTGCCGTGAACTTCTAGGAGACACTGCGGTTAATAAGGCACAGGTGCCTCTTTCAGCTAGCACTGTCACTCAATGAAACACAGTTGTTGGAGAGGATAAATACATCACCGTGGTACGCACTCCAGGTTGAGGAGTCTACATATATTGACAACAAGGCCATACTACTTGTTAATGTGTGATACCTTTATCAGGAGGATGTGCATGAGGATATGTTATGTGCACTATAGTTGCCAACCAAAACCACAGTCACAGAACTATTCAAGATGCTGGATGACTATATACCAGGAAAACTGAAATGGTGCTTTTGTGTTGGCATATGCACAGACGGAGCTGCTGCCATGACTAGACGGCTACCTGGTTTGACTGCTCGGATTAAAGAGGTTGCACCTGAATGTGAGTCTACGCATTGTGTAATTCACAGGTAAATGCTAGCTAGCCGAAAAATGTCTCAGGAACTTAACACTGTATTGAATGATGTTGTTAAAGTTACTAACCACATCAAAGCACACGCCCTTAACTCACGTCCGTTTGGGCAGCTTTGTGAGCTTTATATTCACGACCCATTTGTCAACAAACCAGGTGAATCCAGCATGTCTGTGCAAGAAGATCAACTGCTGGAGATCGCAAATGACAGCGGCCTTAAAAGTATATTCAAGACAACAACTTTGCTAGTGTTCTGGACAAAAGTCATGGCAGAATACCCTGAGATCGCCACAACAGCACTGAAAACCCTGTTGCCATTTCCGACATCCTATCTGTGTGAAGCGGGGTTTTCAGCAGTGACAGCAACCAAAACAAAACTACGGAGTAGACTGGACATAAGCAATACACTTCGGGTGTCATTGTCTCCCATTAGCCCTAGATGGGACTGTCTCGTTACGGACAAACAGGCTCAGGGCTCCCACTGATTCAGCGTTATGGTGAGTTTTATTTTTCATGCCCTTTATATTTGTTTTTGTGGTGTATCTTATTTTCAAGGCATGTTTAAGTGTTACCATAGCGACCAAAGAGCGTCGCCGGTAGTATAATTTTATTTTGTTGTATTTATCCACCACACCTTAAAGGCTGGTCCGTGAAAATATTGTCTGATTTTAAACAGGTCCGTGGCGCAAAAAAAGGTTGGGGACCGCTGGCCTATAAGAAATTCAGCTAGTCCTGTCTTCAGTGAAGGCAAAGACAAATGCCCGGGCTCACATAACACACCATCACCCAGAGCTGCTTTCATGCCATAATTTGTAACACCGCCGTTCCTCCTTTCTTAAACCAAAACCAAAGATAATGAAAGATTCACACCCCTACTGTCAACAATTGAGATGACAAAGCCAAGCTTCTGCTTCTGTCTCCGCCAATCTCGCCAAAGTTTACAGCTCTGTCTGGCTCTCATCTGACAGCATCCACTAGAAGCACATGACTGCCCTGCTGTGTCTGCTCAGTAACTCTGGCTTATATGATTAGTTGAGGTATGTAACATTGCAAATTACCTTCAGGTCTGTTTCTCTCCTGTTAGTGAATTCAGTTTTGCTTACCCCGCCTTTATCTATTTGTTATTGTTGTTGGCCTTTTGTTGGGCTGCTCGTGGTACTGTATAAGGCTAATCAGGCTCTGTTGGCTTAGCCTGGCCTTATGCCCCTACCACGGAAGGGTGCAAGAGTGGCAACCCCAACCTTTGCATGACCAAAAGTCACAGCCTTGTTGTTGTATTGGTGCCACAGGAGGGAGCATCTAGCTTCACCTATACAGCCTGTTAAAGGAGGAAACCTGTGTGAAATGTAACAAAGGTTATGCACTGTAACCCCAATTCTACAAGTACAGTCAGACCCCTCTAACCTTCTCTGTCGCTTCGTGACTCACTGACTTTTGACTATACTGGCCATTTATACAACTTGTACAAGATGCAGGTTGGTGGGTCCACCCTGATTCACCTAACAAATGCATACAAATTTCAAAGCACTGCACCACATCTTGAGTAGGCAAGCCTATATAACCAGGCAGAGGTAAGTGCTGTGCTCAAAGGAAAAAAATAGTACAATGTGTAACCTTCCATACTTAACCTCTGCTCCTGAAAGAGTGTGTACTCTCATCTTTACAACACACAAAACCTACAACCCATCATTCCCTGGTCATCCTCTCTAACCTGAGAACAAAATGCCAAGAATGTGCAATAAATAACAAAGAGGGAAAAACAGACAGGACAAAACTGGGCTCAGGTAAACATGATTTGGCAGGGACATTAATGATGTTCAATCCCTACACAGGTTCTGTGGGCAGATTCTGATGGAGGGGACAAGCATGATTTACGACAATGGTAGTCCTGGGAGAATAGTGATGGGTCTTGCCAGAAGCAGAATGGCTGGTATGTGAGTGTGTTTGTATCTGTGTTCATGTTTGTGTTTGCAGTACTGACCCTCAACTTGGGCAGGATTGTAAATGGGCATAGACTAAGCCCTGACCAGGTAGACACACATAAATGTGCACACAAACACTCCTACACACACTCAAGAAAAATCTCTGCATTTCCTCAACCTCAAAGCAGTGGGTTGGGTACATTGGATTTAGTTATTATTTCCAGGGCGGTCAGCTTTGATCTCCTTCTCATGTCTGTATTGGGGTCGTCTCATCTCTAATAACCACAGATACATTTCCTCTCCTCTTCCCTGTTAGCTAGATAAATAGGATTTCAAATTGTCTGGTGCTACCCCATCAGAAAAAAAACATGATCTATGAAATATCTTCCCATGAAAAACCCATACTGAGAGATTATCTTCTCATCACACAGACAGCACAGCTAACAGATAAGGGTGAGAGAGGTGATCTGTACGGAAAGAGAAACACATTGCGTATGTGTGACGGAGGTGGAAGCATGCGTGTATATATGCATAGCTGTGCATTTTATGTGTTTGTGTGCATGTAAATAGAAAAACAATGAAATAGATATAGAGAGAAAGTCAGAGCTTCCAGAACCAACAAAATTTCAGCCATTTATGTGTTTATTTCAAACGTAAAGTGGCTCCCCTACTAATCAAGCATTATTGGAGGGATTCACATTGAAGTCTCAGGAAACAAAAACAGTTTCTTCTAATATCCACACTATTAATTTGTCTCCATTGAGAGGCTGCGGTCCATTCAATAGCAGTAGAAATACCTATTCATCAAGGCGTCTACATCCAGGCCCTGCCTAATAACAGATGGAGAGATCTTTAACTGCCCATAAAAGAAGGCTCCAAACTTGAGAGAAAGCACTTGCATCAGCAGAGCAACAGCTAACGAACTCCCTCCCAGGTTGGGCTTGACTACTCCAACAAAGCAAGATTAATTTGCCTGTTGAATTGAGGCCGATGCCCTAGCCATGGCACACTGCCTAGCTGATGTTGAGGTGCAGTGGTGCCTCCCATGCAACACTGGTATAATGTCAACAGTGCAGCATTACAGGGAAATGCAGAAAACTGGCTCCCACAGCTTTAATGAGAAGAAGAAAATTTACATTTCTTTATCTAACTGAGAAGTTATTAAATATCCACCACAGACCAGACATATATTTACAGCAAAGATGAATGGACAGTCAATGAGACGGATGGCCATGAAGATATGCAGCTAAGAGACACAGACAGTAACACATCAGTAGTACGGGAAATGGTACGTAAACAGTACCAAACCAATCCAAATATTAAGATTAATAAAAACCAGAACAATTACAGCTCTGTTCAGGTGATATGGCACAAGGGACAATTTAAATTGCACTCAGTAAAAGAAGATCATTATTAAGTCGTCTATGGTGAGGCCCATTATCAAGATTAATTAAAGAGGTATTACAAATAAAATATCCCTTAACTATATGAATATTAATATTAACAATAAAACAGCTGTACCACTCAACACACTAAAAATCTGAAATACAGGGAACACAATATATGACCTTGGGCAATTAAAAACCTCAACCTGTACAAAATATGAGATGAGGACTTGGCCAGTGAGACTCCTCTCTGGAATGGGAGAATTGGCCAGCAACGAAGAAATGGGAGAAGAAATGTAATTATTTTAGTAACAATTACTCGTCGACTCACACACACACAAATACACACACGGCGCGTCCTTGTGTGTGCATGCGTGTGTCTGCCGATGCGTCTGTGAGTTAAACTATCTCAGACACTATGAAGCTGTACCTTTTCAAGCAGAGGCCACTACAGTGCCGGCTTCCTTTTCTGGCCTCTTTTTTCCCCCATCTCTGACAGGTGTGACCTTTCGGCTGTGCCGGTAGCGGCCAGTCTCGCCCCCAGACAGTAGGCCTGGATTAGTCACCATCTCTGAGGATTGTGGCGCCTTGCACGAATGCGCACGTGAGGCCCAAGCTCTCTCCAGCATGGCCGAAGGGCCTGCTATGAAAAATAGAACACCTAATGCCTGGAGATAGAGACATTCATCAAAGACCAGGGCCCCCGCCTGCCTGCTTTGTGTGCTGCCTTCCCTCCTTATTCTCTATTCAGTACTGAGATGCAGAAACAACTCACTTATTGGAGAGTCATAAAAGAGAGATGGGGAGTTTTATTATTATTGCTGTAAGAATGTAATATTATTTCTAGACCTTTTTCTCCCTCAAAAGAGTCCCATGCTTTTTTACAACCACTTGCTTCAAGTGATCTCTCATGTCTAGAAGGAAATAAGGATATCATAGTCTCATGTGAATAGACATCAACAGATAGATGCGTATGTTGCTTCTTTACCACTCTATTCAGCACAGCAGGGTACCTCCATTGGTCACCCTTTGAATGACAATTGCAGGAAGACTACTGAGGATACCAGAAGGGGGCTAAAATACCCTGGGAAATGGTAGCCATGCCAACTGGCGCCCAAGCAGCCAGACCAGTTAACCTCTGCAGTGAACTGCTAAACCCTGGGGTACAGCTTGGTAATGACATCGTCTTTCTCTAGATCTTCGCTCCATCTCTGCCTTCCTTACTGGTGATCCTGGCGGGTCACAGTGGAATACTATGGTGGAAGATGTGTGTTCTAATGTGTGTTCATGCCAAAATATAACGGGACACAGAGACCGCTTCTCTTAGTTTATTCAAATTCGGCTCTACCAACAAGGGTTTAGCAAGATACTGGGAGAGGGGCGGCTATTGAAAATATCAAAGCCTAAAGGTTCTGTGCCATGGGATTCCTGCATTGCCTGGAAGACATGGTAATGAGAGCGAACTTGTGGAGCAAAGAATGTAGACAGCTCAGAAACACAGTTCACACATTGAGATCAGAAAATACAATATGCATGCAAAAACTCATGCAATATGCGTATTATCCTTCCAAATATCGTCTTCTCAAAATGTCCAGTTGGTATTGCAATCTACTACTTTAAATGCACTCTTCTTATGGAATGAACAAATATATGTTAAGAAGCTATGGCCCAAAAATTGAGCTTCTTTCAATGGGTGAAAGTGATTTTTCAAACAGGGCCTGTACATAACAAACACAGCAGACTATGCCAAAGGCTAGCCAGCAGGATTTCAAATGCACACACACCATATTTCTCAGTAACACTACAGCTCCAGGTGCCTCATGGGGCCACTGCCTTCCTTCATCCCTCCATCTATCCACCCATACCCCTGTCTCTCTGATCCTCATCTTTCCTCTCTAAAAACCTTAGGTTTGGATGGGCCTTCAGTGTGAGAGCCCCTGCTGTCATACATAGTACTTCGAACAGCAATAGGAAAGGAAAAGGAAAGGGAAAAATCAAAATGAGGCAATGCTAAAACAATAGTTCAACAGTGCAACAATCCAAAAGTAAAACCGCCTCGTCTATTGTTGTATATAGCAAACAACCCATGAAGAAGAACTGCATGAGTGTAAAAGTACTGTTTCACTAATAAGGGTAGACACACTGGAGTGCTCTTTCATGTACCCAAATGTGTGTGTTTGCTCAAGTGACTTAACATTGCATCAGGCATGTAGATTGTGTTTGTGTATGTGCCTTTGTGTGTGCGTTCTCTGCCAATGCCAAGGGCCTCTCAGACGTGGGGGGTAAAACGCTCTTTGAGAATGGGATTTAGTAACACACAGGCAGCTCTGGCATGTCTGCTTCAAGCGGAGGCAGGCAGAAATTCCTTCGGTACATGTGTGCGTTCATGTGATTGTGTGCACATGTGCATGTGTGATGTGCGTTTTCTCATGGATAAACCCACTGCCGCTCCAAAGGAATCTCATTTGAAAAGCTTCCCATGGTAGTACTGCCACACAGCATCTTGAAGAAAAAAACCCACGCTTGGATGATTTCTAATATTACAAAATGTTTGTCAGACAAGTAAACCTGACAACAGAGAAGGAAAGGGGGGACAAAGAGGGTGAGGTTTGAGGAATGACTAGGAGAGGGCACCTCCAGTGTGAGCATCTCCAGTTTTTACGGAATTGGTAATTTTTGCAATGCAGATTACACCTCGAGACAACAGTATCAGGGGGAGCTCTATCAGAATACCAAACAGCTTTTCTCTAATGTAATAAAGACACAACAGATGCAGGAGGATTTCACCAGGTGAGTGCTACACATTTACCCACTTATACACATGCATAAAAACACACACATGCATGTTCATGCATACATACAAACCAAATTTTGTATTTAACCCCACACAATCATGAGCTGCTGAAATACTGAATTTCAACATCATTTATTATTTTATATGCAAGGCATCTGATTTAGTTGCATGTGAGGAGAAATAGGTAGAAGTTTTTCCCAGTGATGTCCTTCGCAACAGACATACTGCATCGCTTCAACAAAACATTCAACATGAGAGGCACAACCTATTGGAATCTGACTTGGAATCATGCCAGTGTGTAAGAACATGAACATATTACTTGCACCAGAATCACTCAGCGTTTCATCTCATTCCATTTGGTTTAGCTGACCGTAACTCTGTCTGGTTCCACCACCCGTGCCAGCCACTACAGACTGATATGCCTCCTCCAAGAGACTGATGAGTAGGCAAAGATTGCTCAAACTTCTGCTCAGAAGGCCACTCTCTGCCAGACAACCAGACACCCAGCCAGCCAAGTTAAAAGATTTATAATTTGATCTGAAAATTAGTTATCTAAATTTGCCTGGTGTCAGGGACAGGATTTTATGATTTTTACATACAGACAGTTTTCTGGGCTGCATGTAGACTGACAAGGGAAAAAGTGAAATGAAGAAGTCTGCCAAGATGCCAACCATAAAATTCCATCAGCCAAAGGACTTTATTGCTCCGGGCCCTTGCCCAATGGGCAACAGGAGACAGAGGGAGAGAGAGAAACAGACAGAGAGAGAGAGAGCTATGAAGAGGAAACAGATGGGAAAGGGAAGAGGATTTACGATGGGTGACGGTCTCCTTTTAACCCCAATATTTGCTAAGAGGAAAAAGGATGGTGAAATTACATTACGGTGGCTGCGATCAATAACCACAAATATTAAATAGCTCCTGAGTCCTTCTGCCTATACACATGGCTCTTTGTGGAGCAACACCACTTAGAGCTAGCATTAGCTGGGGTAGGGATGACAGACGTGTTCCTGACGCAATCAAGTGCTACTGGGCATCATGGTCATGCCTTAACTTCATCTTTCATGGGTCACTAGCAAGATACGATAAAACCAAAGCACATAGTCAATACTAATGAGAGAAGACATATTCCAAGTGGAGCTGGTGACAGCATGTGTATCAGCAGCCTTTCCCACCACTATCTGCCTATCAGTGGGTGAGCAAGGCCATGCTGGAGATTAGGTTTCAGGAGAAATGCGATGAGTGAGTATGACTTTCCTGTCACTGCATCTACAAACACCTCAGAGAGTTGTCACAATAATGGAATTTTTGTTTGGAAGGATGGTGGTAGCAGTGGGAACAGAGTACCAAGATAAGCAAGAATATAGGATCAGCTGTCAGTACAGATGTGAATCGGGACACTGGATTATCAAATCTAATTCTACATCAATAGAAAAACATCAGTACTACAATTTGTGCTGGATATCATCAGCAGGTGATTATACAGCCTTATTGTTACAATTTTTTTTCTTTTGCCTACATCTCACAGAATACATTTCTTTCTGACCCATCTTTAAATATCTCACCATAAAACCAATAGAACAATCTATTTGTCACCACTCAACATGCACAAGCAGAAACAAGGGCTTGAAACAGCTGTTCTAATCTCTGTGCTGTTTCTATTTTCACTTTTTTATGCATATTTAATTTTAACTTGTGCTACAGTTCATATTGATTGTGTTTCTTTACCTAATCACCAGTAATGTAGATTGGCTAACTTTTTTACCCTGTGCCTCTCTGTAGCTTTGCTTTTGAATTTAAAGTTCCTCACCAAAGTATTGTCTCCATGTAACGTGAGTGCAAGACTTGGATGATTAACATGCGAAAAGGTGCATTCAACTTGCTATGCACCAGTGACAGCAATAATGTCCCGCCGCTGACGCAAAATCCCTGGGGTTTAATCACCTCACTACAAAGACTCTAAAGGAAGAGTGCATCCTCATTCTGAGCAGGAGTAACATTAGCTCAGTCAGGCTAAGACAAGCATCACATTCATGGACCAACAATGGAACCAAGCGCTGTGGTAAATTGGTCTGTATAAGCCCCATAAACCATTTCAGATAATGCGCAACTGGTTAGTGGGCAGACATAATGAGGTTTATCGCATTGTAAATGCACACAATTGGCCCTGTTTGGTAAAATACAACGAATGCACATGGGCACTGGGGTGTGAACCTCTTTAAGTGTCTCTAAGAATTGTGAGTGCAGTGATGTCGATGTGTGCTTTCACTAAAAAGCTCATCATTATCCAACATGCAAGATGATTTAAAAAGCTTAAGTAATTTATCATTGAGCGCATACCTCAATCAAAAGTCAAGGACCCTGCCATCGTCTCTCTGCTCTTTGTGCTTGGAATTGACAACCTTTGGCATTTTAATAAAGACTTCCTTGAATTCCCAGAATCTGAGGGAGCTTTACTCTATGTCCCCTGGTGAGGGCTCAGTGCCGGCTAGAGTGGGATGAATGCTGCTTCCCAAGTGGCACCCTTAGAAGGCACTCGGATTCCTTAATGCAGACACCCACACAGGAACAATGAAGGAATGGACAACTATCCTATGAAGCTTTTCAGGTTGGGCTCTATTTGAATGTGATCACGATTACAACCAGAGGGGGGAAAAAAATAATACAATGGCAGATAAACAAGTTTGTGAATATTAATGTCGCACTTAGCAAGATCTCTGCCCTGGCAACACTATCAGAAACATCCAGGCCAATTAATTAGAGAACGGGACTTGACCTTCAAGGTGCATCCACTGCAGTTGTTTGTTGATAGGAAACAAGGACAGATTTGCTCATTTGAGAGTAGAGGGGTGGGGGGTAGAATAAATGGCTGTTTAATATTGGATGATATTAGCATGCATTTGTTTAATACTAGGTGAAAATGTGGCTTATTCCGCTATGTCTTGTGGACATAGGAAACGGGAAAGCCAATAAAAGTAACAGTTTAAACCCCCATCTCACTTACAAGTGTGGCTCAAGTGACACATTACTCAAATCACAGTATTTAGAAAACATACGATACTACTACACACAAAAATAACATATGCATGATGACAAAAAAGCTGTTCACACAGACATCACGAAGGCTCAGTAGATGTAAAAACATAAAGCTACTATAATTTTACAGCATGTATAAAATCTAAAGAGCTTTCATTTACATCCATTATTACAAATGCTGTGGTTAACCGATCATACGTTATACTCACACACTGCACCCATGAACTGGCCAATTTATTACAAAATCAAGACGATTTTAAAACCCAGTGATCATTCCGACAAAAAAGCAGCATGGGAAACAAACTTGAGGTCAGCTGTTGATCTAAATCTCTGCTGAAAAAACTTGATCAAAGCATCTCTATTTATTAAGATTTTTCTTGCTAGCAGTATCTTTTAGCTCCCAAGCAATGCAAATGTTTTTACACCTCCCCCCTGAACAAAAATCACGAAAAAGAACATGAACACAATACAACACATGAATAAAAAAAGCTTTTCTAGCTGTCTTCTGTTAAATACTAACATGAAATAAAAACAAAAAAAAAATCCTTTACATTACCATTACATTAATTCAACCACTGCTGCTACACTGAATTTAAACGTAGGTGTACCTTATTAACGGTGACAAACATTAGAAGAATCTCAGTTTCATAGTTAAATTGTGACATTGTTTAAAATTAATGTTTTCATGCATCCAACATTGACATAAGTTGAAAACTCATTTTTCTAAGCTATTGATTTTTATACCAGTATAGAATTAAAATGAAACCTTCAAATGTCTGCACATTAATAAGAGGGATCAATCGGTTACATCGCCCTGTGCAGCTATAGTGAATGTTTTAACATTTCATGGACACTGGGAAGTAAATCAATACTTCCCGACAAGGGAAAGGATGTAGTAGATCCCAGCTTTTACTCAACACTATTTACTATATACTAGGCACACATGTTGTTCACACACAATGCAATAAAGGGAAAACGGTTCTGCAACAGCCAGTCTGATGACTGTATTATTCTCCTACATGCACTCATGTTTCATATGCACCTACTGTACATGTGTGTACATGTGTAAATGCATTTGCATGGGTTTGTACTTGCACACATTCAGATTTCTGTTCACAAGCATGGTTATGTGTACTGTATGCTTTTGAAAAGATGACAGGTGGTGGGAGGGTAGTAGATCTTTTGAGACTTGTCACAGTGTTCCAGTTTATGAGCCAATGACAGGAGACACACACCCTTCCACATCAAAGTTTATTACAGTTCATCACCTCCCCACCTGCAGTGTAATGACATTTAGCCAATCCTATAAAAATCCCAGGAAACCTGTGGGTATAAATCAATGCCTTTCCACCTTTCCAGCTGCTGCTCACATCCATTATTAAAGCTTCCACATCATATTCAATAGAGTATGCGAGTGCTCTTATGACAAGCATGTGTACAGGTATGTATTTATGCCTGTTTTCCCCCAAATCCAGCTCGGTGGACCAAATAAATAGACATTAATACACATACATAGCACACTCATACACATAAAAACACACATAAACAACACACGATACTGCAGCAACTCCTCAAAACCCCCAGCCCCGTGGAAAAAAGGATCAGTGTGTATCTCAGCTGACAAGCAGTTTACATAAAATCCTATTCGTTTCATTGAGGCAACCCTGGTAAGTGTATGGTTTGTTGCAACCTGGCACAGAACTGCACTAGATCCACCTGTCTGGGACTGGGGTTTCTGTGGTTTAAAAAAAAAGTTGTCCACATCTGGCAATTACATGTTTCCACTCACACGTACCTAATGCCTAATCAGATACAGATGCAGTGATTAGATTAATTACAAAATATGGTATATATACAGAGGCAGGTTTGTTGTTTCTGTGTTACTGTGTGTGTGCAAGCTTGCATGCATACATGCGCAAATATGTAAGCTTGTGCTTGCCGATTATATGAAACGTGGGTTCTGGTGTGTGGTTCTTAATGTAGTCAATGACTACCCTCTGCAGGCAGGCTGAGTGAATATCAGGCGGGGAGACTAACAAAGGCAGGGAGAAGAAAGGAAAGATGATATGAAACAAGGAAAGTACAGTAGGGATTTAAATGTTGTACAATCATATTCCAAATTTGAAAAAAAAAACATCTGATGTTTTCAGTTTATTTTTGATTATTAACAGTCATTTATCAATAGTATGTACTACAATGCTGGATGGTTTCTTGTGTTATTTTCCGAAGGACACATTTTTAGCACCATTTACCCAATTGATGATCTTTGTGCAGCTTTTTGACTACTTACTGAAAACCATTATTTAAAATGAGCCATCATTGTAGACAAGAACATTATCAAAGGGAAAATATGTTTTCATTGTAGCTGTGTTGTACACATTTATGTTGTTAAAAGGAAAATTGTTTTCCTGTCGCAATCTGTGTCTCATGTACTGATCATTTAGGACATTTTTCACATTCAGCACATTCTGATGTAAATGTTAGCACAAGCCAAACATAACACAGGTCTCTGAGAAATGATGATATCCAACATTATAATCAATTTTGAAGTAGTGAATGGAAACTGACAAAGGTTCAATAGTAGTTATGATGGTGTTGATGATAACATAATCACAATTTCAAGGACCGAATAAAGTGACATCACAAAATTCTTTGTCTTTATTCATTTGGCAACTTGAATCAGGGCTGTTTTGCGATACCTGATTGCTCAATATGAATATTTCAGAACACATAGTATGTCTTTCAGCATACACTGTTGAAGGAACAGCTCAATTTCCTACAGAACTCCATGAAAAACATGAGCAACACTGAAACGATCAATAAACACGAAGGCTAACCTATCAATACCATTGAAAGATATGTGCACATCCAGACCAATTTCATTTCCATCATTGTGAAGATGGGAGGTACATCAAGCTCTATTCCCCATAGGTTAAACAATTGCGGTTGAAGTACCTCATTTCTGCACATCAAAAAACATTGCACAACATGAGTCTTTGAAGGAGCTGTTGAAAGAAAACAGCCAGTTTCCTGTCAAGGTGAACATCCTGACATCATTAGCATTATTTACTGCACTGACATCACACAGACAAGAATGAGGCAAGAAACAATAAGTACTGAAGACTGCATTTAAAAGGTGAAATATACTGCCTGGCACGGTGTGGAACTGCATCTTGATTTCTGCAGTCAGTGCAAACTGTACAAGGAAATTTTTAGTGGGAGGGGTGAAAAACATGATCATTTAAGGGGGTGTAGTATATCCTATGAAGACATCTTAATTTCTTCTCTTTCTCTCTCTCTCTCTCTCTCTCTAACACACACACACACTTACAGCCTGACTTTCTAGTCCACTGCCCTGCCTCTTAACACATGTTAAGTACGGAGGTCAGCTGGATGCTTGGGGTCTGTCTGTTCTGTTAAAAAGAAGAATCAGCTTATTAAAAAGTGAGCTCTAGAGGAAGCATCCATGCTCCACCTCCCACTGCACATAACCACTTTACTAAGCTAATTAGCTACTCGGGCCAGTAGCTGGTGTCAATGGGGGGAAACAACATATTTCACCCTGTCAGCTTCTACCGGTGACCTCAGCTGAACTTTTGATACACTATTAAAAGTAGATGTCCAGAGATGTCAATGCTGCCCGGCGAAATCAGCTCGTCTTTATAAATTACTACAAGCCAGTGTCATTAATTAGCTTATAGGTCTCTCATCTTCCAAATTAAGGCAAACAGTTTTTCTAGTATAGTTATGACTGTGTACAAAGTTGTGTTTTCTGTTGTGCTGCGATGAACTCCACCATTTGTTTTTGACTGTGGAGCATGCTTCAATGTACCATGAATGAGTTAAAACTGCCTTTCTCTAGCCATTCCAGGATCCCACCTTAACACAGATGAGTACAATAATTTGACAAGCAAATAGTAATTACTGTAGATTCACTTCAATTGACATTAAATAGCTCTAGCTTTTCATCTGCCTAGTTTTCTGTAATCACAGTTGAGGATCATGCCTTTGCTAGAACCAAAGTAGTGAAAGAAAGAAAGACTCAGAAGGTTGTTGGATATTTTCAGTGTGTCTCCTTAAATGATCACTTACTGATTGCTTCCCCGTGCTAACTTCTGGCATTGCAGCCTGGATCTTTGATTAGAAGAGACTCCCCCATAATCACAAGTGTATGATTATGGCATTAGGCCGGATTCTTCACATCAGAATTTGCAATCAAGAAATTGGCGTCAGGGATCGATACAGTGCAGCACCTCATCTGATGGCAGAGCGGGGAGTGGAGATTGTATGTGGGGTGGGGAGAGCTTAGGATCAATTAGGAAGTGACTGCCACATCCAGACATTACTTTTAATCTTCTAATGCATCGGCATAAAGGCGCAGGCCCCACGTTTGTCGGCTTCTAAGGAGAAGGAATCGATCCTTTCTGCACATCTTGACGCCAGTCTTTCCTGGGCCATTTCAACAGCATTCCAGGCATAATGAAAGGAGAGAGCCTAAATCCGCTTACCCTCCCTAAGTGAAGAAACTGTATTTGATGTCACACTTTAGGTTAGACTGAAACATTTTAATCCTTTGAAATAGTTTCTAATACATCTGAATACCTGGTTAATCTCTCAGATGTACTGTGGTCTACTGTAGTGCTGGAGGCTTGCCTATTATGTGTTGACATCCTATTTCATCATACTGATATGTCAAGCATATTAAGCGAGGTAAGAGGTATTGATTGGCCTGCAGAATAACACAACCAACAACCTCTGAAAAACACAACCAGATGTGGAAGTTTTTCTACTATTCCTTTACTATGAAGCCAATTATTGAACTCAGAATTGAGAACCCATGATACACTGGCAAACGATTGTACTGTGGGTAATATTGTTTCAGTGGCTAATCTAAACTGTCTTGAACAGATTCATGCTACAATTGTGGTGAAAATAATACAGGGCCTTGGTGTGTTGTATGGAGTTCTTATCGGTGTCGTCAATGCAAAGTGTGTGGCTCATTCAATTAATCAGGCATCATTTAAACCAGCAGGCTTGGTGACAGGGGACCCAATCACTGGTGAAAAAAGGCCATTCCCGACATTCCCATTCCATGTCCCCTGCACTAATACACTGTGGCAACCTTCTAACTATCCAATTCCAGACCCAGACCCCCGTGGTTTACACACTCCCTCAGCTTCTTCCCAGTCCCCATCGCTTCATTTTCATTAGACCCCACACCTCTATCAAAGGGAGGGCCGAGGGAAGCCACAGCTCCATCTCATGTCAGAAATTTGCCTCTAAGGTATAGGAAACTGAGGGAGAGAGTGCAGACAGAGTGGGGAGCGAAAGAGAGGGAGCAAGAGTGATGATGGAGAATGAAGAACCCAGTGCCTCCCTGAGCATAACAATTGTGAGGGAGTTTAGCCAGAGCAGAAAAGCGGAAAAGGATCATTTTGTGTGGGTGCACGTGTATGTGCATGAAGGTGTGCAAGCACACATGTGCTGTGTATGTGCACATTTACGTACATGGGTGTGTGTGTTTACAGTGGATGGATAAAATAAACACTGCATCAAAAGGGATATTAATATTTAGAAGACTAAAGCACAACAACACAGGCAAATCATGTTAGATGAATGACAATTGCTAGAGTGTGTCTACAGCTGCAAAGGCGGTCTCATAATCACAACTTTAATATGTGAATTTCTGAAGCAACATGAGGCAAAAAAGTCATTACCTGAACCACAGGCTCACACACATCAGTCATACACACACACACACATAAAATAAAACCTGAAATGTGACAAGAAAATGTGTCTTAAAAGTCATGGCAATATCCAGTATTCATAATCTTTTCAGTAGCAGCAAAGGTCCCATAAAACAGCTCATACAACAAAAAAAACAGCCTCATCATTAAATTAACCACACAACAACACATTTATAATATTTGGCTATAAGCCTCACAAATCCGGATATTTAGTGAATGGAGTCAAAGTAACTACAAGCCTGTGAGTCATCTTTAACCATTTTAGAGAAAGCTAAAGGTTGCTTTCTAGGCAAATTATCCATTTACAGCGGCCATATGTGATCTGTAAACATGCTCTGTAGTGAAAGGCAAATAAAATTATTGGGGTTAAAAATTAATCTCTTGATAACTTTTTTGATGCCAAAGAATCACGGGAAAATGGCCATCGAAAGTGCACCCTCACAGTTTTGTCCAACCAACAATCCAAAACCCAGAGACACACAGCATTTAATTATATTAATATGGTATATTTGCTTGATAAATGACTTAAAGGATTACATGTTTAGCAAAATTGCTATTAACCTACTTGTTTATCTCTGTTGTAACACTGTAGACAGCCATTTTGGGAAATGTCATGACTGATGATTGTTTTCAGTGCTTCTATCAGAATTGTGAAAACATTTTTACATGAAAACTATTCATAAAATTTGCATTTTCCCATCAAAATGTGCCCTTCAGAATTCAAGGGTCATGAATAACAACACTAAATCCATCACTCTACTTAGTCTACCTGATGATCAGACGTGTCAATAAATGGAAGGCTTTGGTTTGTAGATTATTAAGCGATCAATCATCCCTGAAAAGAAACAGAGAAATATATATCCATTTATTCCAAAGCAAAGTTGTACTAATTTCCATCTACAAACAGTTCAGGAACTGAACAAGAAAAACTTCTCTAAAGGCATTATGTGCCCCGATGCCTTAATACCTATGGATATTCTTATACTGTTGGGTATTTGTTATATTTTCCACAGTCTGTGTATGTATGTGCACCCAACAGTGAAAGGAAAACTAGTCCTGCTGACAGATTCTAAACCTGACCTGAACGGTGACCCCAAGCAGCAGCCCATGTAGCGAAAGATGGACAAGCTGGCAGGATGCCGGAGCTTGCCAACATCTTCTCTTTTCTCAGCACTCTCAGGGACCGACAAAGCTTTAAAGGTGCTGCTGAGATGCTGAGACCAGTAGCACAGAATCACCACCCCCACACACATCTAAGAAGAAATGATATTCTGTCCTGCAGAAAGAGAAAGTTATAACTCTGAGATCTTCCACAGTGCCATGATTAAAAAGGTGGGGTGAAACAGAAAATGAGTAAAAGAAAGAAGAAATTGGCAAATTTTCAATGTGACTGTGTAATTGCCATTCTATGTATGTGTGAGTGTGTGTGTGTTTAAGTAACAGAAGCAGTACAAAAGAGAGAGTTATTGCTACAAAAGCAGGACAGAGCAAAATTGTGTGTGCATAAAAGGGAGCACTGCCTGATAACTCAGGCCTTGTTTTATATCTTATTAAAAGGCAAAACGCAAAAGTTCTGCCCTCCAATCGGATGGCTGGACATAAAAATAATTTTAAACTAAATTTGTATCTGAGAAAAATGTGGTAAAAGACATAAAATAAAAAAGCAACTTATTTATTTTACATTTTTGTGACAACAGAATATATAATACGCAATTTTTAATTTTGAGGTATATTGAGTTTGCTGGCAGGTTCAAAATTAAACATTCTGAACCTTCCAGCATACTCAATATACCTTTCTGAAAGCATCAGGATATTATTCAGGGGTTCAAAAATGTGCAACAAAACCACAACACACTAGAGTTTCAGTGGTACAGAGGTTTCACTGTATGCCATGGTATGGAAATTGACAGTTATCATACCCAATGGAGAATCTCACCTACATGTGCGCATCTTTTTTATCCACTTTAAAAAGAGAGCCTTTTTATTCATACTTCCATTAAGAGGGTTTAAAATTTTATCAGGACATGATACTTTGTGAAATTATAATAAAGTGTTTGTTCAACCAAAACACCCACCGTTTACTAGGGTTACTAAAACTCAAACATGCTGTAACTGGAATTTCAATATATCTGCATTTTAAAAAATACCTAATTTAAAATACCTACTAGGTAGGATGTGTGGGTTATTTTAACGAAAATAGAGGTGGTGTTAAATTAGAAATAGGTGGCGTTTGAGTCATGCTGTGTGTCTAAACATAACGTTCTGGCATGGTCGTTAACTTGCAAGGGTAAGATAGAAATAGGAGTCCCTGTGGGTCCCAGCCACTCCAATTTCAACTGTAGCGTCCCAATTAAAAGAGTCGCAGGGCAGAGAGGTTCCTCAGCTAGGCAGGAAGAAAGTGGTTCACAGACCCCCATCTGAGAGGGATGACGAGGTAGGAGATTGCTCAGATTTAAATGATAATTTCTAGAGTAAAGAGGAAACCTCATTGCCAATTTATGTCGCAACTCTACCCAAACATAACTTTCGGTAGTCAATACAACTGCACAATACGTTGACCAATATCTGATTCTAAGTACTTAATAATAGAGCAGCACAGAGCATGCAAAATAATTTCTTCAAACCATAAAATAGGAAAGGTATTCTACTTCAACTGAGATCCAAAGTTTGCATTCTTCTGTGCCCATTGTCACAAAGTACACTGAATGATTATTCCCCCTTTTCCACAAAGACAGGAAAAGTGACAAGAAAAGAGCAATCTCTCAAACAGCATCCATTTAGATTTGCCTCACTTTCCCTCCATTAGTTCTTCTAAACTTGACTAGCCAACCACAGCTTTCTTTTAAAGCAATTACATTATTTTGGATTTTCTTATTTGTAATCATCTGCAAAAGTAACACTCATTATATTGTTACCGGCTTTCTGTCCTTAAAACCTAATGAAACAGACAGTAACAAATAGGCTGTATAATCACTGGACCTAGGAAAGAAGTTGCTTTAAAAAGCCTATTGTTTTAATTTATTTTGCATTCTTGAACATATATGGAAAAATAAAATATGTGGCCCAGAGTAGTGTTTAACTATCTATGAAAAAAAATAACTGCACAAGATTCTGCTGACAAAAGGCCAATTCAAGGAATGATACATCCCACTCTATACAGTGTTTTAAATTTCTATTTTAACTGACTTTACGTACTTATAAATATTTTAAGATATGGTCATTTCTATTATCAGACAACTATCGTCAGCAACACTTTAAGGTATTAAGATGCACACTTGATGTACAGTAAATGACTGAAAAGCTGAGAGACCACATATTTCTGACAGTATATAAATGTAGTATCATCATACAACAATGTAATAAATATGGAAAATGGACAGACTACAAGTCACAAATAGATATTACAACTTGTAAACATAAAACACAATCTACAAATAGATTCAGAATCTGCAAACAAACTCCTCATGATCCGCAAATGTAAAACAAGATCTACAAATAGATCTAAAATCCGCAAACAAACTCTTCATGATCCAGAAATATGAAACATGATCTACAAAAAGATTAAAAATCTACAAATAAACACATCACAACTCACAAATAGAAATCAGTGAATTGTACGTGAAAACCAGCATTTGAATGAATGCAAAGTGATTTGTGTACAGGTGAGGATGATGTTCTGTTTGTAGATTGTGTCACATTTTTTCTCAAAATTTTGACACTATTGTTTTGCTGTGGTGACAAAACAATGCCATAATCATTGAAAATGAACAGACTATGAGTCAAAAAAGCATTGTACAATTTGTAAACACTAGGGCTGGGGATGGTTCATTTTATTGATAGATACCCTTATTGAGACTGGTTAACGATCCGATTCTTTATCCACTATCGATTAGGGGTGGGAGAATAATAATAATCGATTCTTAGATGCATCGCGATGCAGACGTGGAAGATTATTAATCGATTAACAAATGTCTAAAAATCGATTATTTAAATGTTAATTGATAACGTAATGTTGACGGAAGGCAAAAGGCGGAACTCGCGGAAGCGCAGCGCCTGGACCGTCTGTGGGGTGCATGCAACAGAGTGTCTGGAAAAGTGAAGGCTGTTAGCGCTAGCTAACATCTACCTGTACAAGGGCTCACTCTCTGTCCCCCACACCAGACTCTGGACTTTTGGGGACAGAGCCCTCAGCGACACAGCCCCCACCCTCTGGAACTCATCTCCACAGAGACCCGACATGCTCCTTTTCAGGACACTTTGGTCCCGTGAAAGGTGCTAAAAAGATTTATTTACTTATGTAACGTTAGCTAAATTAGTAATGAAGTAATATTTTCAGCTGTATGTCATTAATAACTAACCTACTCAAGGGCTGAACACCCCAGGCGCAAGCTGAGACTAAACTGGTGTGCAGCTCTGTCCTGTGTACACATACTGTGCATCCTGATATATATATATATTTCGGTTTTCAGGAGTCTGACAGCTGGTTGTTAAAGAAATTAGGGACCATGGAGCTATGGTTAATGAAGTAAATTAGGTATGCAAACTAGTCCTTTTAAGCTATCAGGAGATGTTTCTTTTGGATTTAAATGAGCAAACTTAAATGCTTAGTAATTATCCAGGGATCCTATATAGAAAAAAATGACGCATCATGATGCATCGATAATCGTTTTATAATCGAATCGCAGCCCTCTGAATCGTAATCGAATCGAATCAAATCATGATGTGCCCAGAGATTCCCACCCCTACTATCGATACTTTACTATTATTTAGTGATGGTTATTTGGTAAGACCAAACCCAACTGGCATGAGCTAGGCCTGCATGGTATGAGGAAAATATTCTATGTGCGATAACATTGTTAAATATTGGGATGGCATATCACTTGCGAAAAATAAACCTATATTGAAGTGTACAACTGCCTAGTTGTTTTTAATTTAATATTTTAAATACAGCTAAATGTTGTTTCTAGAGCAGCAACATTAATGTTTACAACTGCAAAGTAACTCAATAACATCACAAGTAATGAGTGACGTTTGAAAAGAATAATATCAGCCTGTATCAGTCTCTCTTCCTCTCTCGCTGGCTGCAGCTAGCGTTACCAGGTGGAAGGAGGAGCGGCTGGTTTGTCTCAGCCACCAGCTGAGTTTTTAAGACAACAGACCAGTCTATGCTCCAGACAGACAGCTTTCTATTTAGCTTGTTTTTAACATTTGGCTAACGCCGAGTTAGCATTAACTGTGCTTGTATAAAAAATACAGGATGAGATACTGAGGACAGAGATGATTATTAATGATTAGATGAAATTAACCATTTATACATGTTTAACGTTACCTTACAGACAGGTGTATTGATACAGTACTGTCTTTTTACTTTCAAAGTACTTTTTTATTGCACATACTTAAAGTAACGACTTTTGCTGTCATCAACTAACTTTACAGCAGTAGTATCGATAAGCTCGAATCTTACTGATTTTTGTGTTTTTTCAGAAATTTTGGAAGCAGGTCTTTTTCAAACCATGTCTCAATCCCCATCCCTAGTAAACACAGAACAGGATCTTCGAATAGATTTAAAATCTGTTCATGATCTGCAAATGTAAGACATAATCTGATAGATTCCAATCTGCAAACAAACTCATCATGAAGTCAATCTGTGTTTGCAGATCACAGGGCATTTACAGACCCTTCTGCACATGTATACAGATCGTTTTGGCACTCTCTTTCTGCAGAGTGCGAGACTACAATCCACACATATAGTCAGCCAATCAGAGGTATTGTTTCTAAGTGATACCATGTCCCCTTAATACCATAATTAGTCCCATAATTAGTTAAAAAATGAAAAAACTCATCATTTAGCTCTGGCTATAGCTAGTTAAACCAAATGTGTTTACAGCATATGAACAACAGGGCAAACAGCTAGCTAACGTTATGTAACGTTAGGTAGCTAGCTGGGGACACATTGACATCGTGAACACCACCGAAAACTCAACCTTATCACCGGAAACAAATCAGCACTATGTCCCAATAGCATTTAGTTATAGCATGGCAAATAAGTAATGGCAAACTGAACAGAGTATTACCTAGAACAATCACCAATTCTCACGCTGCCATTTAAGTTATTATCAGTGGCTGGCCATTCAGCTGGTTAGTCAGCGCTGTTAGTCTGTATGTGGGTAACATTATTATTGTTTTCCATGAAAATGAGCAGCTAATGTTTGTCTGCTGCGGGGTGGAGATGGCGCAATGGATAAGATGCCTGCCTTTGGTCTGAGAGACCCGGGTTCAATCCCCCACTGTGACTGTGACCCATCCACCATTGTGTCCCTGAGCAACACACTTAACCCCACGCTCCAGAGGCGTGCAACCTCTGACATATATAGCAACTGTAAGTCGCTTTGGATAAAAGTGTCAGCTAAATGAATAAATGTCTGCTGTGTGTGTTTACAGCTGAGCTGGAGCAGCGTTAGCTCAACTTAGGTGCTCAGTGTGTTTTTAGTTTTGGATTCCATCAGTGTGGACCATTTAGAAGATTTCTACAGGGAGACGAATTACCACCGAGGTCGTGTCCTTTTCCAAACATGTGGACATGGTCATTAAAACATTGAAACACTGCATGAAGCAGTTTGATCCTATAAAAATGACTCTTCAACGAACACTGGCAGGGCGTCAGCGAGCCGGCTAGAAATGTTTTAATGTCAGTCGTTTATGGTTGAGCTGATGCCATCGTCCATCGGTGATGGCTGACAGACATCAACCAACCCTACAGTCGTTGCTTACGTAAAAAAGGTGGAATGCAAAAGAACTTTTACTCTTTATTGATCAACAGAGCTGCGCTGTTGTATAGCAGCCTCTATCTGGTAAACAAGCTGCCAGTGTTTCCGAAAGCGATGTGCGCATGTCTTTTTTTAATTCTGTCTGCACAATCCAGACCAGAGACACTCAATCCATATCTAGACCTGCCAAACTGCTGTAGTTGTGTGTTTTTTATTAACTTCAATTGCGTGTATTTTCATTATACTAGCACACAGAAAGCTAATTTTCGTTGTCAAGCATATTGTTTTTCAATTTCAAATCTCATTGATAGTGACGTTACTGTCTAATGCCTATTCAGTATTTAAGGGCAAAGTTAAGGGATCTTTGTGAGACGGTGTTTAAAAGACTCTTAGGCCTCTCTGTAAAAATCTAGTCCATATTTGAAAGTTGGATTTGGATCTGGACCAGGTTTAATATGTAAACTGAATGCATAAATTCCCCTAATTTTCATGGAAAAATAATAATGTTACACCCACATACAGCTGAAGGGCCAGCCACTGATAATAACTTAAATGACAGTGTGAGAGTGAGGGGTTGTTCTAAATCTTCTAAATGCTCTGTTCAGTTTTTCATTACTTATTTGCCATGCTATAACTAAATGCTGCAGGTACATAGTGCCGATTTGTTCCCGGTGATAAAGTTGAGATTTCGGTCGTGGTCACAATGCCGATGTGTCCCCTGCTAGCTATCTAACATTAACTAACTGCGTGCCCTGCTGTTCATATGCTGTAAACACGTCTGGTTCTAGGCAGCTATAGCCAGAGCTAAATGATGTTACATTAGTTGGTCAAGAGTTTTTGTCCTTTTTTAACTAATTATGGGACTTAACGTTATCTAAACTAACGTTAGCTAACGCATACCGTCAGTGGGCTGTGATAACGTTATTCTTTATTAAATGTCACATAATAAATGAAATAGCTTTTTAGGCAAATTACTGCTTACCTGAAAACCCAACTTGCGAGCGTCTGTCTGTCCTTCCTCAGCGCTGCCCAGGCTCTGTGTGGGGAGGGTGAGCCTGCCTCTCAGTGCTCTTACAGCGGCTACTGAGAACTGGTAGTGGGCCCACCCATCTGAGAAGTGTCAGCAGTTATTGTGAAAAGGGTTTATAGAGGGGACGTGATATCACTAAAGCAATACCCCTGATTGGCTGACTACACGTGTGGATCGTAGTCACGCACTCTGCAGAAAGAGAGTGCCAAAACGATCTGTAGACATGTACAGAGGGATCTGTAAATGCTCTGTGATCTGCAAACACAGATTCAACACTTGTATGCTGAGCATTACACAGAATGTATAAGAATGTCTTTATACAATGGTTTAAAAATACAAGTAATACTGTGTTTGATAGCAAATTGTGAGGGGGGCATTTGTAGAACATTTAATGGGAAAAACAGTGAGTAGTTAGTAGTGCCAAAATTCTGAAAACAAATGTAACACAATCAACAAACTTAATATGACCCTCATGCACATACAAATCACTTTGCATTCATTCAAATTCTGGCTGTCAAATACAAGTTACTGATTTCTCTTTGTAAATCATAGAGTTTGTTTGGAGAATTTATATCTATTTACTTATCGTGTTTTATATTTGTAGATCATGACGAGTTTGTTTGCAGATTTGGAATCTATCAGATTATGTTTTACATTTGCAGATAATGAAGAGTTTGTGGATTTTAAATCTATTTGTAGATCTTGTTCTATGTTTACAAATTGTACAATGCTTTTTTGACTCTTAGTCTGTTCATTTTCAATGATTATGGCATTGTTTTGTCACCACAGCAAAACAATATTATCAAAATCAAAACAAATGCCACACAGTCTACAAACAGAACATCATCCTCACCTGCACACAAATCACTTTGCTTTCTTTCAAATTCTGGTTTTCACGTACAAGTCATTGATTTCTATTTGTGAGTCATGATGTATTTATTTGTGGATTTTTTTGTAGATCATGTTTCCTGTTTGTGGATCATGAGGAGTTTGTGGATTCTGAATCTATTGTAGATTGCGTTTTGTGTTTACAAGTTGTAATATCTACTTGTGACTTATAGTGTGTCCATTTTCAATATTTATGGCATCGTTTTACCTCCATAGGTAAATGCATGCTATTAATCCACTGCCTTCCAACTGACGCAACACAGAGACAATCCACCTGTTTTATCTGTAACTTCACCATCTCCAGAGGAAGTCCTACCTCTGCAATCTACAGACAAACCATGCCAGCATATGGATGCAGGCGTACGCACACACACACACACACACACACACACACACACAAATGTGTAGTGAGGATACTTACTGTCTGTCAACTTATATTAGGGCAAAAGAAGAAGCAGTCTGTCGAGGGAAAAAAGTGGCCAGCTAGGAGATATGTGTGCCTGCCTGACTTGATTTTCACCAACTGCCAACAACAGGGGGTGAAGTTAATGAGGTTGTTCTCTGGTCCTATCACTACCAACCCCGATGTCCTCTAACACTCTATATATTCTCATTTCCTAAGCCATCACCATATAGTCTACTCCTCGCCACATTTTTCTCTGGAAAGACAATGCCTCCACATATCCAAAACTGGGATAACATTTGTTCATAAACACAGACACTGAAGACAGAACGGACTAAAGCATGGTCATGTGAAGTCATGGTGACATGGCACACAATGTGTCTTAAAGTAACATATACAGTCAGGCTCAAAGAGAAGTAGGGAAAAGGATGAAGACAAATGTTGAAATAATAAGAACAAGACACAGACATGACTTAATGATAATGTAGCCTATATGTGTATATGAGTGTGTATGTTCACACACCTGTGCAGATTCATCTGCGAGTGAGCAGTGATGAAGCAAAGTATGTCAAATCACTGAGCCTGACACTGACAATGAGTGACCCAATGCCCAACCTCATCACAAGGTCAAAACGTGGAAATGGGTTAGTGAGAAATTTGAGGACAGAGAGTGCATTCAAAGTATGTGCTCTGTCACTCCACTTCCTGCTGAAAATAACAGAGCAGTTGAACAAACCTTAAATTATCTGCTGAATCGCAGCAACCCCAAAATACTGTGGTCTTCATATAAATCATATCACTCTAAATGTCTGAAAAATGCAGATGTGCAGCTTTAAAGCAGACAGAAAATTTGTGAAATTTAAAAAACAATGAAATTTGTTTTTATAACACTTTTTAACATTCAATAATAAACACAGCTCTTCTTCTGTCATGTGGAAGAACTGGAAATAATGCTTACCTTCCCAATGCAATTATTACTGTAGTAATACAATCTGTAAATTATTAAGTTGGTGTTACAATGGCTAACCTCATCCAATCATGCCGGTGTGATCTATAATTCAACAAGGGCTGCTGAGGTTCCCTTATTATTACCAACACACTGGAATTGCAAATGAGCTCACTACTCACCCTCGCTCTGTGTCACTCTATCAGTCTGTCTCTCTCACTATATCTCTCCGTCTGTCTTGTCTGTCTCTGTGACTCCATCTCTCTCTGAACTTGACAACAGCACACACTCCTAAATTCATCACATACATTCGTTACCACTGTGCATGAAAATCATCATTAGCAGCCACTCTTTGCTATAAAAAACTTTTACTCTAAATGGAAATCCGGCAATGATATCAGTGTTACTCCAAACGGCATGAGAGAGGGTGAGGGAGTGAATGTCGCAAAAAAAACAGTTTGATCATCTTCCTAATTACGTCGGTAACAATACCCAAGTTGTTTTGCACAGAATCAGCTAGAGAATATGCAAATAGGCACCGCTGCACTGCACTTGTATGCTGAGCCTGGGCAGAAGAAAAAAGTGCATTGTGGTGCTTTCTTGTTTTGAATTTCAAAAGGAAAGTGAAAAACGTTTCCAAGAATTCTCTTTATAACCCTAGGCATTAATTCTGCATATTACAATCAATTATAGAGATCTGAATAGCAGATTTATATGGCGAGAACATCTGGAGAGGAGGACTTCAATGAGACTATTGTATCAAAAAGGACTCCTCTGTGGAAATGAAATGTTATGCTGCAACCAAAGGCTGTGAGAGACAAGAAACAGGGTTAGGGGTACAATTAGGACAGAGGAGACAGCAGAAAACTCCCTGATTGATGGTGTTGCATATTCAGTAACACACTGCTAACACAGGAGGACAAGCAGCCATGGACGGCCACACATGCCTCAATATAGGCACATAAAAATACAAGTATATACACCATCACACACACACACACACACCATCAACAAAGAAAAGTACTACAGAAACTCAATCTCATTCACGTCCCCAACTTTACTGAACCAATTTCTTCCAAACACTAAACCACAAGCATGTAACACAACAGCAAAGAAAAATAAACCAGGAGATTAAATAAGGTGGATTCCAGAGAGCATCTCTTGTCTTGTATCCTAAGGTTACATGTATTATAAATCTTGCAGCACAAGTATTCAGACTAACACTTCTCTTAGTACTTGGCTTCCTCAACAGCACATGGATGGGTATATGATAGGATTAGATTCCTGTGCTCTGTTCTTTTTCATCAATTATCTACTTCTGCCTTTCAGTTTATTTGCATGCACTTATACATCAGCACCCATCTGGGAAATGCAACAGTGCATGTGATATTAATCTGCCTGTGTGTGTTTGGATGTATGTTTTGTGTTAAAGACAAAAAAGTCACTCACAAAGACAGTTTTGGCTGTACAAGACCTTGTGCACTCATATTCTTTGTGCTCTTCTGTTCAATAATTAAATTGCCAGAGAGTTAGGGTAGCAACCAGGTGGGGCCTGTCTCTTATCTATCTATCTATCTATCTATGAAGGCCCACTGAGACAAAGACAAATGCATTAAGCAAAGCTTTTAACAGCCCAAATCCCAAGTGAGAGCTGACCTTTTGCCCCAATCAGGAAACGAGAGACCTGAACGTGCCCCTCTAGGGTTTGTCCTGGCAGGACTGCAGCTACAGCCAGGGAAGAGTGACTATTTTCCCTTCACATGTCAGCTCTCCAAGGGTGTACAGGCTAGAGAGTACACTAAGTTCACAGAGATGTGATGGCGTGCTTGTGAAATCCAGGAACACTTAAAAGGGACAGAGACGAACAGTGGCATTTCTGAGAGTGTGCGCAGAACAAGCAAATAGGCTTTGGCAGTATTTATTTTTTCATACCTTCCTGACATTTCAACGGGGTATATGCGGTATTTGTAAAAAAAAAAATAACAACAAAAAAAACGTAAAGCTGTAAGTCACTGTAACATGTATGGCCTTGTCTAGCCTACAGTATTGTGTGTCTAATATGTAATCGTAATCGAATCGAATCATGAGACCAGTGATGATGCTCAAGCCTAGTGTGTGTGTGCACGTTCTTTACCAACTGCTGTAAAAAATAAAGGGGATTATCACGTCGTTATGCTGCAGATACTGTCAGAAAATTTCACAATGTCGCATGCCTATGTTGAAGGGGTACGCTACAATACATCACCACAAAACAGCATCTCTGGATCAGTTTAATAGAAAGGGGGGCATCTGTATTTTTAACAGTATTCAAAGTCACACCGTTAGGGCTGGGTATCAGTACTCGAACTTTAAGGTATGGTCCAAAATACCCCAGTACCGAGTATTATCGAAACTTCCACTCGGTCAAACGAGTACTGCATTTGATCCTTTTTATATCCAGAATGGGGGGGGGGGTGACTATACCTGCTATGTGCCCGCACGGCACTTGTAAGCCGCAGCATCATCTGCAGTCTCAGACATGTTTGTCACTGTTGCATGTTTATCACTAAAGGCTTGGTTTCCGTTTGCTTCATCATTCATTCATTTTTATTTGTCAATCACTTGTCACCAATAGTTGTAGTTGGTATGATTACCTGGGTGGGCTTACTTGTAGCCTTACTTGTTTTCTACTTCTTATTGTCATCAGTTTGGAGGAGTCCGCAACTCAAAACTGAAGGAAAAAGCAATGGTGGAGATCTTTAAATTCAGTTCTTCAAGATTTATCTAAAGTTAACTTAAGTTTTAGTTTACTGTTAAGTTAGTCGCTAAACAAATATATACATATAGTGATGTTTTATGTGGCACCATATATCTATATATATATAGCTTTGCCATATAGCTTTGCCACCACTAAATCAAAAATGTAACAGAAGGAAAACCACACAAATTGCCTGTAAAGTGATATGGGTTTGAACGGCAAGCAAAAAGGTGTACACAATTGCAAATGCACATATTCTCACACAGGCATGGAAGCACAAACGAATACACAAATGCCACAGCCAGCTTGCCATCTCTCTGTGGACAGGAGGAACACTCCCGCCACATCATCTCAGAGTGCTTTTCATCACAGTGTGACAACATGTCAGCTCCAGTCCCCGTCACTACGCCACACTGCATTGATATTCACCAACTGTGCAGCAGCCTGGGACACAACACAACCATGCCAAAAATATGACACTGGAAGAATAACTCTCCTGCATTTACTTGCCTATACACACACCCACATGCACACACTGAGACGGTCACATAGATGCATATGTGTGTGCATACACAGCAATTTTACCCAATGTATGAAAACAGCAAGCAGCTATCCACACAAAAGCAGTGAGGTAAGTAAGTCTGTCATCCATATGCGGCTGGTCACATGTACTAACTTACATGTCCTCATTTACTTCCCCATCAGTTAAAAGAAGTGTTTGTTTTTGTGCTCAGGCCTAAAAGAGAAGCTCTTAATATCTCTGTACATGATATCAGGGATCCGCCCTCGACCACCTGTCAGCTGGAGTGACAGATTGATTTATTGACTGACTGACAGTGCCAATTCTGTATGTATTCACTCAAAACCCATCCCACAAGCTACACTCAAAAATTACTATTCAGCACCCACTCACATTTACACCCCTGAGGCAAAGAACAGGAGACTTGGGATAAGGGAAGGTACGACGGGAGAATGTGGTGGCATGTGTACATATATATATAT
>JAPMOB010244078.1:41672-58845 GCA_029875015.1 Lepomis gibbosus | reverse complement strand
TTTTCTGGACCCCAGGAAGAATAGCATCAGCTTTTGCTGTGCTAATGGGGATCCAAATAAATAAATAAACAAATAAATAAACTTGACCTTTTGGGCCTTTGTGGACATGGACCATCAGATGGATTATAACAAAACAGTTGCTCCAAACACACACATTTAATTAAATTGAGAAGATAGATGGGATGACTTGCAAACAAACACTGCCTTGATGCTCGACAGAAGAAGGCTTAAGGATGCACCCGCTGTGAACATGGGCATGTATATGCAGTTCACATGATTGGGTAATTAAATAAAGTGCTACTGTAGATTAATCCTGTTAGCAAATATCTGTACTGGTTCTCTCTTGCTAGCTTCACACGACCATGATCCTGCAGCATGCAGGATTTTGCTGTCTTTTGAAATCATCATTAAAAGCAGTATGTGTTAACGCATCTGCTGCTAGAGGAGAGGTGGGGGTAGGGAGGGCATACTTCTCCTTGTCATCTGAGACAGCATTCCTATATTAGACATGCTAAACCAGATCACTGCAGAACATTAAGCCTGACAGCAGTGCTTTAATATTTGATGCGCTCTGCTACCGTGGCATAAACCACCACACTGCCGTAGCACCGGCTAAACTGACAATTCTCTAATATATTTTTCAAAAGTCAGCTTTCCATCACATGGAAGTGGAGAAAAGTTTGTCGCTTTCAGCAGAGAGTTGTGAGAGATGCTGAGATGGATTAGTCAGCAGGGAGAAGAAATGTACATTTCTCACTGATGCTTTCAACAGGTTGCCCTAGATGCAAAACAAAACCTGCCAAGACTTTCTCAAGTCACTGGCATCAAGGGTTTCAACTTTTGGAAAATACCATAATGGCTGTCTCACAGAGCTGACCTAGCAGCACACAGCCAGTAAACTCATTACAGGGTTGGTGGCAAGCCATAAGATATGTGGGCCTACTCATGGGGCTGTCATGGTTCTTGGACAGCAGAGCAGGTAAACTTGTTAACTTTGACATCCACATGACCCTAGACAAATAAAGAAGAGTGGGAGTAAGGAAGAGTCACATACTTTGATAAGACATCACTTCCTATGTCATAGCAAGATAGCACTGTTTGTCGTGCTAATTAAAATAGGCCCTGGTTCTGTAAGGCCGAAAGCCTGCCTGTACGCCTTCAGGTTGTTCTTAAATTAGTCAGGATTCAACTGAGACCAGAAGATTGCATTAAGCACTGCAGCACATTAAAAGAGCTGTGAAGCAGAAGATAAAACACAAACAATTGTAACTACTGTTTACAGAGGGCGGATACACTGCTGTAGCCTTCGGTACATGACGATGACATGTGTACACCCTGCAGAGACAAGAAATGCTTGGGATTGAGGAGTGGGAATCGAGGTTTTCGTTTTGTTGAGTCTATTTCCTTTTCGTGAAGTTAATGTAATAATTTACAGCTCCCGCAAGGACATATTCTCTCATTAGGATTAGAGGTTAGGCTCAGCAGCAGAACAACAGACTTAGAGCATGTTAAAACTCAGTGACTCCTCAAACACTCTGCAGCATATTGGATGCTTGCCACTATGTGGGTTTGAATCTAAATATGGGGATGTCCTTCCCACTGTTCCATACCATGTTGCTTTGCCTTCTTGCTTTGCAATTTGAATGCTGTTCGTGGATTTACTTCCAATATGAGCAAATCCACTGATCGTTGTTCAGATTATATTCATTTGGTACAAAAATCATAAATGCTGGTGTGAATGATAAATACTGGTGTAAATGTATTGTTGGAGATGGTGCTCCTGCGTACAAGAATGGCACCCACCTCCTGTTCTGCTATTTATCTAAACTTAACGCACCCAGAAAATCCAAGCCCCTTTACGGAGCAGGGCATGTATTAAGCCTGCTGCCAGGGATTTAAACCTCCCACCGCCAATGTCACTTCTGTTGTTTGTGTCAGGCCATACCCACACCAAGCTGAAAATGCACCTTTTTCCTCTTCATTTTGGCTTTCCATCAATACTTAACCAGCATTTTGTGCACTCAAAAATTGTGCATCTTAACCATGCTCTCCAGAGTGGTTAATCCAAAAGGTATTTGTTGTAGTGTGGACAAGGTTCATCCAAACTGATGCTTGCACATATTTAGGTACTGTGTGCAGGATTGACAAGAAGTCAACTTTCTGTCACCTCAGGCTCTCTCTCTGATCATTTTGAATACCATAATAGAGCAATTACACAACACAGGTTTCATCATTAACTTGGTTTTATTAATCCATGTCTGACTAATGGTCTCAGCACAAAGTAGGAATTATTATACATAATAATATATTAATAATAATCTGACTACAAAAGCAATTCATTAGCAATGAACCACTTTGGTTCAGAAAGACATTTAGCATCAAACTTTGTCACACCAGTCCCTTGCTGCTGATCACAAGTTACTGGCAGATGTATTATTAATATTTTATAATAATTTAGGGACATGTAATGACAGACACCGCGGTGTGCCGTGCTTTTGTGTACTGATTTCCAAAGGCACGAATACAAGCTCATACAAGCTCAACAGTGTGACAATAATCTTTCATTTGTATCATTTTGTCTCATCTGTATCATTTTTGTGAATGACACTCGTCGACAAACAAGAGTGGAACAGATAGCCTTATAAGGTGATTTTAGGGAAGTTGATTATGCTAATAATGAAATCTCACAAACACGCATTTATTCATGAATAGTCTCTGTATTCACCAAATTTGTTTGTAAGAGTTTTTGGATTTAAAAATGTTCTTGCGTGAGGCCCATTGTGTATTGGATAAGGAAACACAATATACTATGTATGGGCTCATGAAAAGTCTGTGGTGAAAAAATGTGGTTTTAACCATGCTGTGGCTAGAGAGACATAATCTGGAAAGCTCCGTCAATGTCAAAACGTAGATATGGCAAATTCTTCTCATAGCATGTTGTTGGCACAGCCCTAAAAATGTTTTCTGAGAATTTGACTTTAAGGGTAATCTTGATCCCAATTTAAACCAGTCCTGTGTGCAAAGGGGCACCTACCTTTAGTGTGAACATGGCCTCAGTACATGTCTGGTTCACGCCCCCACCCCCTCTCTCTCACAGACGCATCAGCCAATTGTCAAGAGAAGCTGATGTGTCCTTTCCCAGTGCATCCATCAGCATGCACACAGACACACACAGACAGACACCCTGGTACTCAAAGGGATTTGTGCAAAATCATGGCAAGACCCCCGGCTAACGTCTCAATAATCTCTCACGCAGCTCTATAAAAAGACATGACTGTTAGCAATATGCTCATGACTGCCTCTGCTTTTCTAAAGGAAGCTTGTTGTCACATTACGTAATGAGACCTGTATCACCCTGTCTTTAACAAAGTCAAATAAAAGCAGAGGAGAACATAACAGATCCACAACACTGAACAACAGTCTATTGATTATGTGCCTATTTAAAATGAGTCTCTTCGATTTTACTTCAAAGTCTCACGCTTCACAGCATGCACTACAATAAGCTTTTACCTGAACAGATGTGGCTAACCCCACTGGGGTCCAACTGTACAAGAAACAAGCAGTTAGCACATCTTAATTTAAGTATTCCTTTTATATTATGAGTACATGTACCTGAAAAGGTCACAGTCAAAGTAAAATCATAACTGCTGACAGGCCCTATATACCATCACGGACAAGGAAGTGTGACACTTTCTGTTCCCTCTCAGTTGCTTGGTCAACAGGTTGCAAGATAGCCTTCTAGATATAGGTGATGTGAACAAGAGGGAGAGGACTTACGCAACAGCCATGTGCCCTTTGAACGAAATCATGGCGGCCGCAAAACTGAAAGTCTTGACTGAAGACATCATAGCAAAGATATAAGTGAAGAAGAGAAGAAACCCTGGCAGCTGTTAAAACAAATATAAAACAAATTGATTCCTCAAAAGATCATATTCTCTTTAACTGACATCAGTTTGACATCATCTCAAAACAAACGTGTTTGAAATGAGTTTACATGGGATTTTCATCCCCACTACACCCTTTCTTTGCACATCAAAGTAGAAAGAGATCAGTCACAAATTGTCGATTTGACAAACAGGCATGTGCATATGATGGCATTAAATGCTGCTTGAAATAAATGATTAAGAAATGACACAGTTTAGCAGTGAGACACGGGTCTGCTGCCTCTCACTCATGCGCTCTACACACAAGAGATGACATCATGTTGGGTCAGCTTGGGTTTTGGTGCTCAGCTTGCTATCTGCATCTGCCATTTCGAGCGCGTCACGTTAGCCTACATTTACTTTTATCGCTGGTTATTTAACCAAGCACTGTCCTGCACTGTAGGTGATGGCCTCTTGGATCATTCAAGCATGAAGAGACTTGTAAAAAAAAGATGAATCACGTGCTGGTATTGCATTTGCATTAAATTAATGTAAGCCACTATTACAATCGAAATCGCAAATAAAATAAGTGTCAATGATGCAGGTAATGCTCGGGTGGTGAACGAGTGCGGAGAGACGTAGTAAATGTAACGTAGTAAAATGTGGTTCGGGTCATGTGTTGTGGACGTTACACCGTCTCAACCGAAAGCCATTGTGACTCTGCGTTGATAGTAAAAATCTCACTCACAACAATGTAGGATGCAATGGAAGATACCACAGTCATTTTGGATGTGACAAGACTCACGCAGACTGGCCCACATTGCATGACAATGTTAAAATTACACCCGTCACAAGTTTACACACCATCCAGCCGCCTTTTAAACCCCCTCAACGACACACTTCATTATAACCTGTCGTCCGGTTGCTCTCCATACTCACCCCCCTCCCGAGGAACAAACCAAACAGCAAAAGCGGCTCCCCCGTCACTTCACAGCGTAAGTGTCCAAATTTCAGCGTAGATGTGAAGCAGGTGTAGAAACGCATCAATCATCAAACATGCACTTCGCTCAAGACATTTAAAAAGCAAACCTACGCACTTAACGTTAACCCCGGCGAGATGGTGCAGGTCTCTGTACTCACCTCAGAGTAGTAACGTTACTGGAGCTGCGTTCAAACAGCAAGCCGAACAACGTCAAAAAACAAACTGGCGACGGTGGTCACTTACAACTTAAGGTGCAAGCTATGACCGCTCATGTATATCCACTTTTTACTGCTTTGCCGTTCAGCTATCGTAGCTTAGCCGTTGAGACAAGAGGAAGTGTCATTTCAGTTTGAGAGCGCGAGGCTAGCACGAGCTGTTAACCGTTAGGGAGGGGGGGGGGCAAACGGTGACAGCAACACAACAACAGAGAATCAGACGCTCACCTTTGTGTAAAACTCGTCGTTGTTAAAAAGCGTTACTCACTTCTTCGTGGGCATTTAGTCCGACTCTGAAGATGTGTGCGACTTTGCGAAGTGCTGTCAGTTGGTGTGGACTTCCTGAATGACGGAGCAGCAGGAGCACAACCCCTCGCCCGTGTTTGACAGTTAGTTTGACAGACAGGCGGAAATAAAGTTGTCTCGTGTCTGGTGGAGGGGTCCGCTGAAAAACACTTTCCAGGTGTATTTTGCACAGAATAACACCACATCGACTATTTTTCCAAGTATCTCGTGCTCAGTTGGTTTACCAAAATCAAATGCAAAAATCTATAGCATTAAATATCTGTTTCGTAATGCTGCTTTACGTATCAACCTCTAATGTAAAAGTAAACGACCAACGACGCTACACCTTTATTTCCTTTGAAAATCATTAAAGATGCATGAACTGAGTCATCCTGATTCTGTTGCTGAACTTCAGTGACTGCAAGCCACTTTGTCTCCTGAATTTACTCAGTACAATGCTGCCACCTGCTGTTGATTTAACTGTTCAACTGTAAATCTCAAAGCTCTTCAATAACAGGAATGTATTAAAACGATTAAAGCGCACACCTTCTGTTCATATAGCCATGATGCTACCTTAGTATCTTCTCTGTTTCTGCTCAACAAAATAACAGTATACAGAGCTGCGGAGTAATACAGAGCTGCATGTCTGCTGACAGGCCAGATTCTGAAAGGCCACATAAAAACTTCTACAAGTGGCTGGTATTGACAACATATATGGTCAGTGGAGTAAAGGCTCAAGCTAACGATCATTTTCATTATCAGCTACTTTTAGATAAACCAACTAATTATTTGGTGCAAAAAAAGGTCTAGAAAATGTCAGTTATTGTCCAAGGTGATGGGGGTTGTTTTATCTGACCTGTCAAATATTCAGTATACTGTCAATATTCAGAGGATGGAGTTCCATCCATTAACCTCTGGTTTAGCCTGGCACACACCCCAGATGGGACTCAAACCCACAATCCCTGGCTTAGGAGGCCAGTGCCTTATCCATTAGGCCACTAGGGCTTCAGTACATGTGAGGGAACCACTGTACACAGTCTGGTAGTAACAACAACACCGGAATCCTTTACACAAAAGCCCCGTTTCTATGGCCAAGGATGGCAGACTTTGCCACAAGTGCCTGGCGTTGTTCATTGCAGTCTAAACTGCAGTGCAGACTAATTGTTTGGTCCATAAAACGTCAGACAAAAGTGAAAAATACCTGTACAGTTTTGTTTTTTTTGTTTTTTTTTACAAAACACAAGATATTCCTTTTACTATCAACTCTAAAAATAACAAATATTAATATTGATATTTTAGAAACTACAATAAGTTTTTTCATTTGTTGTAAAAAAATAAATAAATTAAAAAGAAGAAGAAAAAGGACTTCGAACCAGTCGACTTAATCGTCAGCAGCAAAAGGCTTTCTAGAGGTGGCGTCCATTTCTCACAGAAATCCTCAGGGGGCTATTTAAAATTTTAAGTATTTCTTTATTCATACATGTACAAAACGTTCCCCAGAAAGCAGTATTGAAAAGTGAATTGTTCTGGTGAAATAAAGTAAAGTGAAATCGACTGTAAGTTTTGTGGTCATGCGACCTACAGGTTATTATGAACAAATTCTGAGCTTACTGATATTGTTGCTTACATTTGCAGCTGTTACAAAGATGCTGTAAGCTGCACAATGTAGACTTTGGAGTAGTATAGACAATATAGAGTTAGATTTTAGTGAAACACAACAAATGTAAGAATATTTTGTTTTGACTCAATTCCTGGCCATAAAAAAAACGTTGCTGACTTATTACATCTGATTATTAAGAGGGTGGCTGTGTGTGACTGAACTTGACATAGACAAGGATCAGTGAATGAATGAAACTGAAATAATTCAATGTCACAACATTTTTTTGCAAAACCTTTATAAATACCCACTGGGGTCTAAGAATAGACGAGATTGTGGTGGAGGGGCTGATCGTGTGATTTTACATAACTTTTATCTTATTTTTTCCCCATGGCATGATGAGACTTAAAATGACAGAGGTCATGACCTGTATTGTTTCTGGTAATGTGAGCATCACCCTAGGTGGAGTTTACATTCTACAATTATACACATGTTTAGGGCTGATTAGTTTTCCACACAACTTTGTTTTTGGATGCTAAATAAACAGATGAATACCTAATCATAAACATCCAAACAAATTAGATGGGTTTATTATTGTTCCTGGTAGGGTTGGTGAAGCTTTTGAAATTGACTTTATACGAGGTTATTGGTAGATAATTGATCAAGTAAAAGTGATAAGTTGAATGATTAAATGAATGTGAGGAACAGAAAAGAATTGCACAGCTCTTTTGGTGCCTGGTCAAAAATGTCTTACAAGTGATTAGGATTAACTACTGGATTAGCGTGTTTAAGCAGTGGAAAATACATCTTTAACCATGGTGGTTTAATTGAAAAAACAACTCTCCACAGATCATCAGTGTAGAAAAACTAAATGAGCCAGTCAACCGGCTGCCAAAACAAAAGACACCCGAAAGCCCCAGATGTTCGGAAATATGCCTGCTTAAATGTTTTGCCGTATATTTCACTACACATATAGAACACATGCTGGTTATTAAGTGATACTCTTTATATTTTTTCTCTATCATAGTCGTTTTGAACAATTATATTAAATATTTTTTCCCCCCATATGACACCTTAATATCACAGACATTGTATATAGGCATAGTGTCAGGCAGCTTGACACGCAGAGGTCCTGGCGGTTGTAGGCGCTGTTCCAAGCAAGCTGCAAAACACAAATCGATTGTTTATTTTGTGTTTGTTTACATTTTCCGATCACACAAATGGCTTCGACTTTGCTATCGCCTATGGTGGATTATTACAACGATGAAGAAGAACTTGATAGCGTGGATGAGGACGATGATCGAAGTTTCAGAGGAAGAGATTCAGAAGAAGGTAAGTAACGTTAAGCTTAGAGCTCCGGCTTGGTCTACTTGTTGGAAAAAACAAACGGAAACGCGCCATTATTGCATAAATGTAGAACATTTTTGAATGCAGCGTTTAAAGTGATCTACAGATTAAGATCGAGTTGGGAATCTTATTATTATTATTATTATCATTATTATTAAACGTCTCCTAAGTCGAATCTGAACTGCTTGTTCTCAACGCTGAAAATCTATCTAGCGCAATGCGAGCTTCAGCCACACGTACTTAGCTTGTTAACTACATAAGAAGTTAGCTTACTATCCGACTGCCGCCAGCCAAGTTTCTACCTAGTCAAGAAGCATTTCAGAAGCAGGTGATGTAAACTAGCTAAACACTGGCTGAACGCCTCCAGTGCTGAGAGAATATTGAGCTCATGTTTGAGCTCGCATTTGTTTCCATGCTAACTAGCGGTTCAATGCTAACGTTGCGCGCAGAGCATCAATCGGCTTTAACGTTAATTATTGGCCAGACAGGCTCCACGTTATTGTGCTGTACATCGTTGCTAGCGAAACGTGACTGTTAAGCCAACTGTGGACATGGCTCTGCCCACCTGGATAATAACAGTTATAACAAATTATATTCCAACATAGCGTCAATTAGCTAACAACTGCGGAACGTTAGCTCCGAGCAGTGACAGGTCGGCAGGCAGGCAGGCGAAACCCTGCGTGCTGTGTCCACTGCACTGCCCTTTTCACACTGTTCAGTGAGACAGGACGGATTGCAGTGAAAGAGAAGAGAAAGGAAAGACAAGAGGAAAGCAAAGCGATGACAGCACTACAAGGTTAGCTAGTTTCCTGACTCTCAAACGAAGAGCCGGACTTACGTTTTTTTTTTCTCTTCCGCATATATTGACGGGTCTCCTATGCCCAACTACGTGAGCTAGAATCGGGTTACTCTTTAAACAGTAGACTAGCTAACTTCAGCTAGCGCATTAATGCTAACTGAAAATGAAAGCTGCTGTGTCAGCTTAATACGACGGGCCCTTACCCTTCTTATGTGTCGGGTTTTGAAGGTAGCACCGAGGGACGTGTGTCAGCTGCTGTTTTTAAACTTGGTTCTCAAGTTTGCCACATCGCACTAGCCATGTTAGCTTAGTCTTAGTCTTGAGAGAGTTGCCGCTGGAGGACTGACAGCAAGTTAGCCGGAGACCGTTTCTGATTAATCCTGCCATGCGGCAAATGCTGCATCAAAGTAACAGCTAAATTTGTATCGGTCGTTATATTGATGTAACTGTAGTCCATTTACAAGTCATATCTTTGTCAAGCTAAACTTATTTCACTTGTCGATCGGAGAATAAATAGTGTATGACCTTTCATGGCAAACTTGGATTTTCCCTGGTTCCCTAATCAAACAAATCGGAGGACATTCCCAAGCAGGGTGTTCACCATTACCTTGCCAGTGCCACGCACGTCCTTTGATCTGCACAGATATGTCTCTGACATTGGACTCAACTTAACTGCATCAAGTCTGTGTTGGAAAAGCAAAAAAGCTGTAGTTGTTTCGTTGCACAGCATGCTGGAATAATCACTTATAGAGTATTTTTAAACCAGGATCAGTTTCAGATTTTAGGAAAGAGTTTAGACATTTTGGTCGATTCTTCTCCTTCTCCTTTTCCAGACACGGAAGATGCCAGTGAAACAGACCTGGCCAAGCACGACGAGGATGACTATGTTGAAATCAAAGAGCAGTAAGTGTTTTGCCAACAGTGGATCAGCTGTTGTGACCTTCAGTGAAAATCATTTGAAGGTGAAAGCTTTGAATGTTTGCCCCAGTGCTGCACACGGTGAAAGGAAATGTGATATTGGCTCCGGCTTATTTCATTGCAGAATGTACCAAGACAAACTGGCCTCCCTGAAAAGACAGTTGCAGCAATTACAAGAAGGTAATCACTTTTTTTTCTTATGACAAAAACGTGTCAGAAATTTCCCAAATGTGAATAAGTGCTGCTCTTTATCCGATGTATGTGGGCGTTGTGGGATACAGGTCACAGCCAGATCCCAACTGGTTACTCATGGTGGTGGTTACGGATTACATCATCAGGCCATTAAGGCAGTTTGAAAGTGCTGCCACTGTCTCTGTCTTAAAAGAGAAGCCTGCTGAGAAACAGACGATAACTAATGACAAACAGTCCTCCACAAACTGCTTTTTGGCAGTTTCAACATACTGTGGGACCATCAGCTGTTCCAAGAGCTCTTTATTGCTCAGACTGATGTGGAGGGAAATGTTGTGGGCTCATCCAAATGTAGTTTTAGTGTAATCTAGTCTAGATTGAGGATGCCAAATTTTACTAATGAAACCGCTTGTATTTAAGTTTTAATAACTTAGGAATTGACTTGCGCTCACCCTCACACAAACATCCAAGTCATGACTAAATCAAACATTTTGATTCCATAGATCTTCACTTCATTGACACTTTCTCCTTGCAGGTACACTACAGGAGTATCAGAAGAGGATGAAGAAACTGGACCAGCAGTACAAAGAGAGACTCCGAAATGCAGGCAAGTTGAGGGATATTTAGTGGCAGAACACACTGTGCTTTGCTTTTGATGTGTCCATACAATTATGAGAGGCAGACCATTACACTTTTGGAGTGGTTCCTACTTTAGTGTGATTTGTTTGGCCAGGGGAGAACTATGGCAATAAACAGTGCTTCAAAACAACTGCTTGGAGATGAAAACAAACCATCGTCTTTTAAGAGGGAAAGCAAACACTCTCAACCCTAAATTTCTCTCTGATACACCACATTTACGTGATAATGCAGCTATATATATATATATATATATATATATATATATAATTTTTTTTTTTTATAAGAGGGGTGGTAATCTCTAGGTGTAACCGGCTGCTCCCGAGAACATATTGCACGGTCCTGAATCAAACCAGCAACCTCTGGTACAAGAGGCGGACATACTGACGAGGAGGCAAAAATCCATGGCCTCTGGCTTCGGTTGCCAGTGCGTCACCTAAGAAGGTGTCGGGAAGTGAGGTTTACTCACTGCACAGCCTCCCGGTCACATAGGCACCATTTGATTACGAGTCAGAGGGCTGCGATCAATGATAAAGTCACTGTGTGACTACTTGGTACTTTTAAAGCAAATATTTACTTCTAATATATTTTATCAATAGAACAAATGGAAGCAATGTGGCAAGTCACTTGGAAGGCTCCTCCGGGTAGAAACGTGTAATGTGGTTTCCTCGTGTTTGTCGTGGTTCCAAAATATTTTAGTTTTACACATGTACTTACACACACTGTGGCTCTTGTCCAGGTCCTTTTTCCCTTCAAGTCCAAAGAAGCAAAATGCTTCCATACACTAACTTTTAATGCGGAGGGTGCCGGTTGGATTTCTCTCTCAACCATCTTGTGTCGCTGTTGTGTGCACGCAACAGACTCTCTGAGCGTGGCACTTCTGAGTTCCGCCTTTTGCGTTCCATCAACATTGCATTATAAGTTAACATTTACATTTGTGAATCTTCAGTTCAGAATCGCCTCCAACGTGATGCATCTAAGAATCGATCCCCACCCCCAAATAAATAAATACATAAATATTATTGTTACTATCTTGTTATTGTTTTTGTTTTAGTCTGAACACCAGAGACAGTACATTATGGCAAAGAGTGTGAGTAATGCTCAGGCAGGCATTGTGAATTCACCCCAAGTTTCAATGATGATGATGATCAAATGAATTTCTGACATGTCAGAAAATTGGGGCAGCGGCTGTGTTTACATTCATTGTGAGCACCAATCTCATGGCTGAGCCGTCTTCCATCTTCCACCATTTGACAGTTTTAATTATATCGGTTACTTTATTATCATTGACTCAGTGGCTTGTGTGTGATCAGTTGTTTCCTTTTCTCGCTCTGTGTGCCAGAATCTTACTTACTGTGTTTGTTCGGCCCAGAATGCAAAATTCAAACCAAACACAGGCTCTTGTAATTGACCCACAATGGACCCAGTGGCGGACAGTAGTAGCATTCATGAATGACGAATTGACCATTCAACATAAAAATGTCCAAAGGGGTAAAACACAGTTAAAATGCTTTCTTCACTACAGGGACATTATTTCCCCCCAAAGTCTTTTAAGTTGGTAGCTATTTGCTAAATGTTACAGGGTATTTGTGCTGTAAGCCCCTGTAGTACACCGGCTTCTTGAGCTCTCTTTATAGTCTTCATTGTAACAAAAGTTGACTTCAGTTTTCAACGTCAAGCTTGTTCTACATGACCAGTTGTGTTTTTGTTTCCCTTTACAGATCTGTTTCTCTCTCTTGAGGTGAGTGTAAAATCTTGCTGACCGAACGATGTGCTTTATGCCGAAATTATCATTTTAACTTTCTGTGGTTTTGCAATGAAAACATTCCATCTTTCTTTTTCCATCATTTCTGTCTGTCAACCTTCTGCAGACAGAGCAGGTGGAGAGGAACTACATCAAGGAGAAGAAGGCAGCGGTGAAAGAGTTTGACGATAAAAAGGTTGAACTGAAGGAAAACCTAATTGCAGAGCTGGAGGAGAAAAAGAAGATGATCGAGAACGAAAAATTAACAATGGAGCTGACAGGCGGTAAGGGAGCCAGAACAGGATTATTAATCAGGGACTTGCTCAGCAGAAGAGAGAGAAATGGGGTAAAAAACTAGAAAGATGTGGTTGGAAGTGATAGTTCTTCTCTCTATACACTTTAATATTAAGTTGTCTGATTAAAGTAGGACTTTCAGATACAGTAATTTAAAATGTTGGTGTCTGTCCTTTTGTGTGTTGTCTGTGTGGGATGTTTTGTTTTTCATAAATCACTGCTGTGCTTTTTGTGAAAGGTTATTATTATTATTATTACATCCGAGTTTGTCATTATTTTTTTCGTGCATAGACTCAATGGAGGTAAAGCCTATCATGACTCGTAAGCTGAGGAGACGGCCCAACGACCCGGTCCCAATACCCGACAAACGGAGAAAACCTGCACCAGATATCCTTCATGTGAACTTGCAGTCTCTGATTGGCTACAGTTAACTGTCACATCAGATGAATATGTGAGGTGTACATTTTTCAGTATTATTTTTTTTTTACTGGCAGTATTTGTACTCTACTTTGAAACTGGCAGTATTTGTAAGATAGATTTTCAGTTCAAGGGAAGACAGGTAAAGTTCAAGTTCCTCAGCTAAGTTGTGTTTCAAACTGCCTTCCTTAACACTTCAAACCTCAGCTAAATTATTTGTTAACAGATGAACAGATAATGGAAGATCTAAGAACACTTAATAAGGTAAGTGTTTCTGAATTTTGTTTATTATGCATGTCCCTGCTGAATCTGAGTTTCTTTTAAACATTTCCCACCCTGTCTTTTACAGCTAAAGTCACCAAAACGGCCAGGTATGTCGGTGCTCACCTTTTTTAGTTCATTTCCACTTGTCATGTACAGTGAGTTCTCTACTTTAAGAAATATTTGGTCAATTAGGGAAATATGCCTATTTGCTTTTTTGCTGAGTTAGATGAGATAATCAACACCACTCATGTCTGTATGCTAAATATGAAACTACAGCAGCTGGTTAGCTTAGCATAGCACAGAGAATGGGAAAACTGCTAGCTTGGCTTGGTCCAAAGGCAAATGAATCTGAACTGTAGCAAATAAGCATATTTCCCAAACTGTCCCAAAACTCTTCCTTAAAACTTAAAGCTATTTGTGTTTAAGTTTTGTATGGTGATACTAATCAGGTGTTTTATGTCTTCAGTGTCTCCCTCGACTCCAGAGCACGTTCCCTCGGCTCCCATGGAGAACCCTTCGCAGCGTTACGAGGCCCGCATCGAGGAGGGCAAACTTTACTATGACAAAAGATGGTGAATTTGAAACTTCATCCTTAAAACATACATCTCAGTGTTTCCCCAGACACTGCCATTTCCCACATAGCTTGACTACAGCTTGTGTCACCACTAGATGGCCACGTTGCCCTGAGTTGGATGGCTTTGGTGTTTGGTTGGTCTTCAAAAAGACATTTTATATTTGATAGCAGCCTCTTTTTGTCTGAGCTACATAAAGATATTTCTTGGGAGCCACTGAATAAGTGCTTGTGCTTGAAGCCTCTATAGAAACGCACATTCAGAGAAGGTGGCTGCATTCTCCTGTGATGCACAGAGAGAGAGTATGAAAATCCACAGCCAGACACTGTTTTGATGCTCTTCTGTTTGTCTGCATCAGACATGTGTCAGAACATAAGGTAATTTGAAGAGGGGCAAAAATAAGAGATGTCTGTCTTATTAGCGAGGAGGAGAGAGCTATGAGGTATGTGCACTTTTCTTTCAAGGCAAAGTGTCATTTATTCACTGGTAAAGAAGACACCACCACCGGAAAGCTTACTCAAAGGCTTATTATTCTTCAGTGGCCCCTTAATGATCAAATACTTTATTTTTCAGTATTTTCCCTGGGTTGGTTCTGTCCTCTTGACAGTTTGCAGCCATTAAAAAAACAAGCTTTTTGTTTTGACTTTCCTGTCCCAATTATCTATTTAGTGCCATCTCAGGCAGAATGTGGTTTATTCACCTGGGTAATATTATGTATAATGAACGCCTCTCCTGTCTGCACTTATACCTATCCATCATTCCTCACTTGGAATGCCGAATTAATGCGGTGTGTGTGTGTGTGTGTGTGTGTGTGTTGACAGGTACCACAAGAGCCAGGCCATCTACCTGGAGTCAAAGGACAATACAAAGATTAGCTGTGTCATCAGTTCAGTGGGGACCAATGAGGTGAGCTCTACTCACCTAGCTCCTGTCGCATATAGGCTGGCGATCTTCTATATTTTCCTTACTTTCGACAAATCCTATGACAAGACCAATGAACTGGTTCTTCTAAGTGTCGAAGAATTGTGGCCAAAGCTTGGTATATTTTATTATGCTGTTCCACAGAGCTCCACTGTTCCAAAAAGCATTAAAAACACACCAGAGAACCACACTGTTGAACTGGGTGATGTGTTCCTTCACTACCATGAACAAACACACTGTAGTTTATTTTGACTCAAGCCCACATACACCATCCTGCTGCTGTAAATAATCACCAGAGCGCCAAATGTGTGTTAATCCACAGCTGAAAATAGTCTCCAACAAATGCACTATTTACTCCTGTTTGGATAACATTTGGTAAAATAAAAATACAGTGCCCAGCTGTCGAGTTTTTAAAAAGGAAATTAAACATTTGTGACCCATTTTAAAAACAATTATATATGAAATAGAAACAAACGGGCTTGGGTCTGCAGTCACAGACAGGTTGGGAAGTGAGCCATTGTCAGTATTGGCCCTTCGATTGGGATTTGCTAACAACTAGTAAATAACTAAGACCAGTGTGATCCTTTTTAAGTGTGTGTTGTGTAGTGGAGGGCCAGACAATATTACTTGCTTGACTGTTAAAGCCACAGACTTGTTTAACAGATTTTATTAGTGTTTGACTTGTAACACGTGTTAATTTCCCACTCTAACCAACACAAGACTATCATTAAGAAGGAATGATCACTGGGAAGGGAAAGGTCATTCATCTTTGTGAACATTCCGGTAAAAATGTGATAATGCAGTTTGACTTTCTCCTCACAGTCTGGCTTGTAGTAAATAATTGTGGGTCGTATTGGCATGTCTCGCCAGCGACAGCTACTTTAGAATGCATTATTTTTTACTGACTCTACTGAGGGATTGTCTTTGTTGTCCAGATTTGGGTGAGGAAGACGAGCGACAGTACAAAGATGAGGATTTACCTGGGACAGCTGCAGAGGGGAGCGTTTGTCATACGTCGACGGTCGGCTGCGTGAAACACCCCCCTCCCCACCCAACCCCCATCTGTTCATTTATCCATCCATCCACTTGCTTGTTCATCCACTGTTTCCCTATGTGGTGCATCTCAGTTGAGTTTGACATGTGGCCTCTTACTCATCATATGAACTACCCCCCACTACTCAAGCAAACGCACATATTCAGTCTTCCCTGGCCCAGAATATCTAATCAGATTTGAGCTGTTTTCCCCACATTGGCCAAATGCTAGTACAGTAAAAGTGGTCATATACACAGCTGACAGTTTTGCCACATTATTTGTCACTATGTGGCATGTGTGTGAAGGCGGTTGTGTTCATAAAGGGGCTTACTTTGATTTTTGTCTCACACTGTCAACACAAATCTTTTCTACACCTGTAGTACCATTTAAGTTATTTTCTTACACAGCTTCATGTTGACCCACAGAAATGGTCTTCAAGCCTTTCAAACTGTCTAACCTGCGACGAGTAACAAAGCAAGCACTAAAAAAGCAGCAAAGGAACTACTTCAGGTTTGGATGACATGAATCTCTTGACTGGAGAACTTAGTTTCCTTATACCAGGAGTCATGCCATTTTTAAACCAATATGCCCTTTGCACTGTCTTCAAAAATTGGAGGCTGCTTGTTATGCAGATTTTTTTTTGTCGTAATATGTTTAAAAAGGCCTTTATTCTCATTTGGAAAAAAATGTATTTTGAGGTTATTGTTTTGTCGTTTTATGTGATCCATATGTGAACAATCTGGATTAGTTCAACTGTATTTGCATGTGGAGCATTAAGTTGACTGTTGATTTGTACTGTGTTCCATTTTATTAAAATGTTTTCTGCATTTTAATAATTTGGTGAAATGATTAATTGCTTTGATATTTCTGAAATATATATATAAACAAGTTTGCAGTCATGGTAATCAACAATGTTACTTCCAAGACTTTCCACAGGAGTGGATTTTCAGCGACTTTTTAAAAATATCAGAAAATAGTGTTTGGTCACATTGGAACTGCATATTTATGTATTTATGCATCTCCTGTTGACTTTTTGTCATGTCCCACTCCCTTGATGAATACTGAAATTGACTCCCATACTGTTGGAATCCCAAGTT
>JAPMOB010244078.1:0-41612 GCA_029875015.1 Lepomis gibbosus | reverse complement strand
CCTTTAATGTCTACGAACAAGACTTAATAGTCTTCAGTCATGATAGTCGGTCACTGAGGCTGTACTTGTCACAATAGTGCTTTGTGCTAAATCCTAGTGTCAGCATGCTAACATGCTGATGTTTAAAAGATGTTTACCCTGTTCACCACTGTAATTTAGCATGTTAGCATGCTAACCTTTTGTAATTTATCATCAAACACGAAGTACAGCTTAGCCTGATGGGACCAGGGGTCATCAGTATTTTGTCATAAGCCAAAGTATTTATATTATTTACATAAGTAAAATTGGAAATTTTAACCTGATGAGTGCTAAATGGAAAGTTTGTGGATCACCAAAGTCAGTAGGATTTCTCCTACTTGAAGAAGAAATTTGTCTAAAGGGGTGGACTGACCAACACCGCCGATGTCTCACCTGGCCACAACAGACAGACGCAAGCAGTTTATGTTACTATATGTCTTAATTTAAATCCTGCACTTACTAAATATTGACTATTTGGGGGCAGCGCAAATACAGAGCAACATTAGCATTCATTTGGAGTTGTGCTTCTGGTGACCTTCTAAGTGTATCTTATTTTAGCTCTGGTTTCACTGTGTTCATCTGCTAGTTCCTAACTTTGTTGTTTGGTGCTGAGCAGCCAGCAAACAGTGGGTTTCTGAGTTTTTTGCTGCTGCAGATGGAAACAAATTTGATGAGTGCAGCATGACTCAGCCAAAGTGGTAAAATTGCATGCCAGAAAACCAAAAAATGAGTTGAATTTTGCTCAAACTGCGCAGTCAGATGGCAGGTCACATACAATTAGTTCTGTCTCTACTTTGTTTATATAACAATATTGAATATAGCCTCTTTAAATGACCAAATATATACACTCACTGGCCACTTTATTAGGTACATCTTGGTAGCACCTGGTTGGACCCTCTTTTGCCTTCAGAACTGTCTTAATTTTTTGTAGTGTACTTTCAACAAGGTGTTAGACACATTCCTCAGAGACTTTGGTCCATGTTGACATGATAGCATCATGCAGTTGTTACAGATTTGTCAGCAGCACATCCATGATGCAAATCTCCCGTTCCACCACATGTCAAAGGTGCTCTATTGGATTGAGATCTGGTGACTGGAGGCCACTGGAGTACAGCGAACTCATCATGTTCAAGAAACCAGTTTAAGATGATTTGAGCTTTGTGCCATGGTGCATTATCCTTCTTGAAGTAGCCATCAGAAGATGGTACACAATGGTCATAAAGGGATGGACATGGTCAGTAACAATACTCAGGTAGGCGGTTGTGTTTAAACGATCCTCAGTTGGTACCAAGGGGCTCAACATCTGCCAAGAAAATATCCCCCAACCCTACCATCTGAATGTTGCAGCTGAAATCGAGACTCATCAGATCAGGCAACATTTTTCAGTCTTCTATTGTCCAATTTTGGTGAGCCTGTGTGAATTGTAGCCTCAGTTTCCTGTTCTTAGCTGACAGGAGTGGCACCCAGTGTGGTCTTTTGCTGCTGTAGCCCATCTGCTTCAATTCTACATACCTTGGTTGTAACAAGCAGTTTTTTGAGTTACTGTTGCCTTTCTGTCATCTCAAAACAGTCTGCCCATTCTCCTCTGACCTCTGACATCAGCAAAGCATTTTTGTCCACACAACTGCCACTCACTGGATGTTTTTTTCAGACCATTCTCTGTGAACCTGGTTGTTTGTTAAAATCCCAGTAGATCAGCAGTTTCTGAATACTCAGACCAGCCCATCCGGCACCAACAAGGATGCCACGTTCAAAGTCACTTAAATCCCCTTTCTTCCTCATTCTGATGCTCGGTTTGAACTTCAGCAAGTTGTCTGGACCTCATCTACATGCCTAAACGCATTAAGTTGCTGCCATGCGATTGGCTGATTAGCTCTTTGTGTTAACAAGCAATTGAACTGGTCTACCTGATAAAGTGGCTGGTGGGTGTCATTTTGTAATGCTCTAACGTGTTTGATAATATCTTAAATTGGTCATTACTGTTAACAGTAAGGTAAAGACAAACATTTGTATTGCTGTGTATTTTCCCATGTCAGTGCTCTGTGTCCATTTCATCTGTAGGGGATATTTTTCTACATCACCATGATTTGCCAGCATCTCAATATAATCAACCTGAACCAGTCACATCACAGTTCACTCCACTCACACAGGTGCTCTCAACCATCCCTCCACTTTGTAAACAGCTGAATTATCCGCCGGCTGAGCAGCCTGCCTTTTCCCTCTTGTGTGTCCTATCGCTTTAACCGGATGGCATGTTTCACTTCGCCTGACTTAATGACACAGCCTGACAAGAAGAGCAATTACTGTTTTGCCATGCTGCACAAAATGCAAGGCTCATCTCAAAAGGCTGGTTGTCCAGAAGCTGTCACATGTGATTGCTCATCCTCTTGCCATGGCATGAAATGAGCTGATATTGAATGTGATGCCCGTCCACTCCCTTTATTGCATCTTGTGTCTGGCTTTGGTTTAAGGCCAGAATAACATGTACTGAGGCACCTAATGTGAGATGTGTTTGTATCAGTCTCATAGCTAACCATTGTGTTTCCTCATAGTCGGCCTATTTTAATTGATCTAGAATCAGCGGTGAGAGAGAAGGATGTGCCGCCCCCCCATAAAATCTGACTGGCACCCCCTGATGCCCCCCTACCAGAGTCAAAGGTGATAGATAAATCAAACAACCACAAAAAGACACAAAATAACCACAAGGAAACAACCAAAAAGAGAATACATATTACCACGAAGAGACATGAAAGAGACGGGGTCGGGACGTTCAAATCATTTTGTGGGTGTCTTGTGCCTATGTATGAGGAGTGGATGGCATTTTACATGTCTCTGTCCAGGGGCCCATTTTCTCTAACAATGTAGCAATAAATAATGTACAGGTGATTAACTTATTTATACTTTAAATGTAAGTCTTACCTTATTTTCACTGACTTTACATATGCCCCCCCCCCTGGAATTAATAGATCATCATGGCTGTTTGTCCCAATTTCAATCTCTATTAAATTCTTATACATGCAGATTACACACACTTAGTGTTGATGACCCATTTCACTGCCTTATAATCTAACCAAGCAGCAACCTCACCCTCCCTTCTCCACATCTACGCCTTTCAAATTATCCACATTTCTTGCTCTTTGGGACTGTCTCACTGCAGGTGGCTGTTTATACTGTCTTAAATCAATGTGCTGAGTAAGCAAAGGGAACGAGTTGGAGCACTCAGGCATGTAGACAGTTCTCTGGTGATGAATCAATTTTTCCTCACACACCATGTCTATTCACCAGAGTATGTGAAACACCTGCTGTTGCTCACCATGTGCAAAACAAAAGGAAGCTCTCCAGCCTTCCACGACCAGAAGTCATTACAGCGCTCCGGCTGTGGTTTGGGTTTGTTGGTAAATCTCACTGGAGCTGTTATACTCTTTGGTGGTTATTGCTCGTGCGCATAAAAAGTCACCTAGGGCATCAATAAAAATTCCCCTTGCAATCTCCCCATCATCCACAGTTCCAGCACAGAATTCCCTCTTTCATCCTCTCCCTCCTAAATTGAGCATTCGCTTCACTGCATGTTAGTGCTTCAATGCATGGCCACAGGGCGGAGAGCTGCATCTTGCTCTGTGCTATCTGGTGGGAACCGAGTGGGGTCCAGGCAGACTTACATTTGCCTCTGGTGGTCTGAAGAGAGGATGGAAGCTCACTGACAACACAGCTTTGCCATGTGTATCTCTGTGTGAGTGTGTGTATTTGTGTGTGTGTGTGCGTATCTGTTCCTCCAGTTTATCACTCTCCAGCAGGTCTGCACTGGGAGAGGAATTCATTTACAGTACAAGCTCCTCATTTGACTCTTGATAGCTGACCTCGGGTTATGGAATAGAGTTGCAGCCTCACTGGACCATTTCGCAATATTGATCATTTTAAACATTCACGTTGTTAAACAACTACTGCTCGTTACAAAATCAGGTCATCGTTTCAGTTATTTATATGCTGAGCACTATTCTGTTTAGCTGCTCATTTGATGTTAAGCACTAACATAAAGCAGAACAAAGTTAAATAAATCATCTGTTTCGGAGGCTAGGGTGTGAGTTTCTGAATCAGATTTACTGTATTTCAAACAATACAATTGAGTATTGAAGATTTTTTTTTAAATTTGTGTTAGGAATGCAGCTGCCCTCAGGTACACTGCTTTTACAGGTCCCACTCTCCCAAACAAAAGTGAAGCAAATAATTAGAGTAACACTTAACACCACTTACCATCTTATGCTAGTAGAGCACATTTATTTTTGTGTTTTGAAGCATGAATCTGGTCCATGCAGACCCTATTAAAACTACTGTGTGGAAGAAGTGTGTTTTCCCCAGGAAAAGTTAAGCTTGTACAAATTAAATGTGTGTGTGTGTGTGTGTGTGTGTGTGTGTGTGTGTTTTCTCAACAGTTCTGGTAATTCAAAGAGAATTGCCTTATGATGATAGTCTCCTTTAAACAGTGTCTATGTTGTTTAGCACTCTTAGCACTTGAATCATGTATTGCAGCTTTCACACAGCTTTAAGGGATGTGCTGTTATCACAGCTCACGTTTACATTAGAGGGCTGAAAGATCTACACATTGCCTGTTAATTTCACCACCCACAATCATGATCATGAGAGAAATTACTGAATTGTGCATTATCAAAAAATTCACAGTCTAGTAACTTGGTATATTTTCTCTAGAACAATTTAATGACTTTAAGGTTGAGGTATTTGAACATTCACAGATGAAGATTTAAATACAAAACACATGAACAATTTTCAAACTATGATGCACTGTTGATACATTTTACTCTGCTGGCTTCTATATTGCCACACATTTATTGTGTGGAAGTTTGATTAAAGGATATAATTTAGAAGTAAGCACCATGTAAGCAGAATATTAGCTGAAATAATGAATGTCTATAAACAGGGGTTTGATATCAGGTCATAAAATTAGGACCTGTGTAAACACTTAGGCCAAGGCACTGATTTGCCATAGGTAGCAACCCAGCCCTGCCCTAAAGTTTGCTAAATGATCTCTACCTACTATCCACTACTATTCTGCATGATGAGTACTTTTACTTTTGATAGAAGTACGTTTTGCTGACTGTGTAATGCAGGACTTTAACTTTTTAATGGACTGTTTCTACATTGAGGTATTGCTACTTTAGCTCAGAGGATCTGACTTTCAGCGGTGCAATATAATGTCAATACATCTACTCAAGTATTATACAGAAGCAGTATGTAAGGTACTCATACTTTATACTGCTACCTTTACTCCACAACAATTCAGAGGGAAATATTGTACTTTTTACTTCACAGCTTTAGTTACTAGTCACTTTGGATAGTAAGAGTTTACACAATAATATTGATGATACATCAATGCATTAGTGTTAACAGTCCAGTAATGTAACACATATAACTCTCAGGGGCCGTTTGCCTGCATAATGTCTACTTTTACATTTGATTAGGTTAAATCTGAGTGTGAATCTTTTCTGAAAGTTTTCTTGCATTGCAGATAAATCTGGCATTAAAACAAATCTTGTCTTAAATACTAATCTATACTTTAAGTGTGTTTAGCTATTTTGGTATTGCTTGTTTTACTTATGTAAAAGGTCTGATTACTTATTCCACCACTGATGTTTGCTCATCATAGGAAAAGCCCCGGGAGTCCTTTATTCTGTTTATGAAAAACTCACCAAGATGTAAATGACCCGTTCAGCCTTAAAACATCATAAAATTCCTTAAAAAGTCATAAAGATGTAGCTCTAATATTCTGCCGAACACTGTTCACCTCTGTATAGTCATCAACCTATGGATGACTACAGGCAGTCGTGTCCTGTTCCCTTGGATGAGCACAGGACATGACAGTAGTCAAGGCCAGTATGAATATGTCCTTGACACACAGAACAAGTGATTTATATGAAGAATGGCAGTCCATTTCAAAGCAAATATCCCCAAGAGGGGTTTTTGTCGCTGTCATTATTGGCAGTAGTGGTTGAACCACTAGCTACAAGGTTTAGACAAGTGCTGGAGTGGCCATAATCACTTTAAAGAACACCCTCTTGGGCATTATTTTTATTTACTTCAGGGTCCATGGGTTCATGTACAGTGTGAAAAGTAAGAAAGCAAGAAAAATAGAAAAGTAGCTTGCTGAGTTCAACTAGATTCAACATGACAACTCCAGTTCCAGTTGTTCCAGATATGCTTTAGTTTATCGGAATTAATAAATAAATAAATGAAAAGAGGAGAGGTAATTTTGAAAAAGCTCCAGAATCCATACCCCATGACTTGAAAATGTTATTGTGTATCTGTTTGCATGGAGACCAGCACAAATGCTTCTTTTTTGTGTCACACCATTTAAATTGCTATTCAGAATGAGACACACTACTGAAGACAACAACATGCTTTTATGCCCAGCCTGTCTGACGATGGCTTTTTGTTGCTTTAAGGTCAGTGCATGTTTGGAGCTATGGTACAGATCTGAATTTAACCAATTTTATTTTTATTTATTTTTTTATATTATTTATTTTTCTTTATACATAGCAAACTCTGAAAACTGTTAATGAATTCCATTGTGATTTCGCCTTTTCAACAAAGAGCATGTCTACCTCTCAGCATTAAGCAATAACCTTCACACTGACTTTGGAAAAGTGAGCTCACTCTTCCACTGATAAGATTGCTCTGATAAGAGAGCGATATCTAGTGAGCCATCTCAGTCTCTCCACACAAGGTCCCCAAAGGAATCATAACTTTGCTTCCTCTGTAATCTCTCAGCTTTCAGAGGGGGCTTTCATGGACTGAAAGATGGACCACGCAGTCATCTGTAAATAGCTATTCAGAATACGTTTGTCATGCAATTTCTGCATTCATGAAGCTCCTCGAGGTGCTCCATCACCACAGGAGAGGCCCCTACCTTGAAAAGACAGATGGTGTACTGCCTTGCGGGAGGCAGGCAGGCATATGGAAGATGCAGCCTACATACAATTCATCTCTCTATCAAGCGGTGCTATATTTTCACATCTACTCTTAAAGGAAAAGGTTTTTTGCCGACAGTTAGATGAGAAAATGTGTACATGTCTGTACAGCAAACATAGAGCTAGCTGGAAACAGGGAGAAGCAGCTAGCCTGTCTCTGCCCATAGGTAACCAAATTCAGCACCGCCAAAGCTCATAATTAACACGTCATATCTCATTTGTTTAATCCATACAATAAACAAAGTGTAAAACTTCCACATTGTGATAGTGATTATTTGCCGGGCTACTTCTGGTCAGGTGCAGTACTTTTCTGGAGTCTCGTTGTCATTGTACGGGTTACTAGTAAAGACACCAGGTAGTCATTTTGCCCCCAAGAAATAGTCTGGGACATAGCCACCCTTAAAACCAAAGCCATTTCACACAAACCATCGAGATATAATATGTTAATTTGTGACATTTGGAAGTGCCGATTTTGTAACCACTGGAAAGAGCTGTTTCTCCTTGTTTCCGGTCTTAAGCTGAGCCAAGCTAACTGGCTACAGGCTGTAGCTTCATGTTTATTGTGCAGGCATGAAAGTGGTATCAATGTTCTCTTCTAACTCTTGGCAAGAAAGTGAATTAGCTTACTCCACAATATGTCAACCTAGACCTTTAAAAATATATATCCTGATCTGACTTTCATTAACAGAGACACACAAAATGATGTAGAAGAGCATCAGTCGTGTGAAGATGTGCTGGCTATCAGATGGTAATATCTGTCCTTCTAACCAAAAACACTTGCTTGAGAATTTGAGGGTGTTTCCTAGATTACATTCTCAAAAAAAGGTATATTGGCTGCCAGCCGAGTTGAGGTGTTGTTCTCACCAAATTAAAAGTGTAAATGCTCTAGAGTTCAGATAAACTGCTGCAAACATGCCAGAAGATGTGACTGTACTGAGGTTACTAGACAAATCCAAATTTGTGCAATGTAACCAGCCAGAGGCAGACACAACTTCATTTTTGAATTTATGAGGAAATACTAATCAACTGTAGCCCGAGCAACTGATGAGAGCAGATTAAAATGAATAAGATGAATGTGATTTAATGAATAACATCATTGAGCTTTGCCTCAGCAGCAAGCTATTTTAAAAAATGAGTGATTGCGTCTGATATTTTCTAAGAGACGGAAGGTTGTTGCTATCTGGAATCTACTCAGTGTTTTCTTCTGTCTCTCTCACTGTTACTGTTACGATGTCATTGCGACAAATTATTGTTTTCTTACGGTATTGGCCTCAGATGCCCTAAACTAATTCTACACTGCATTACATGTTCTTTAGCTCCGATCAGCAATTAGCCAGTCACTTGACAGTTAGAAGCTGTGGTATTGAAATGACCACAGTGACTTTGATACCTGACTTAAAAACATGGCAAATTGATGTTGTATTTTAAAGCTCCACTGAGGATTTATATATATATATATATAAACAATAAATCAAATAACTATATTTGATGCAAAAAAGGTCACTTGACAAACCACGTTCTTCAGCTCTGGGGACCTTTTTAGCCTGTTTTAGCTCGTTTTCGGCCAATTTCAATAAAATATGTCAGCAAAGTAAGAAGACACTGTCGACTAGCTAAAAGGGTAATAACCAACTAGCTGGTGAAGAAAGCTGAACATCTCTCTGCTAAAGACCCCTCATTTTCTCAGAGTTGGAGACCAAAGCAGAGCTAAAACAAGAGTGGGCTTTATCAGGTGACTTGGAACAGGACTCCACGCTGCTCCCTGTCTGCTGGATGCAAATGGCAAAAGGTCTGGGACAATGTGTGGACCTCTTCTTGTCCATTGTGTTTCTAGCTAAACCTGACGCTGTTCTAATGACAACACGGTGGATAAATGTAGTGTGATGAACTTACAACCCATAACTTCTCTCTCCATTTCCCCAAATGCTTCCTGCCCACCCACATGAACATTTTGCTCCCTTCCAATATTATTTGTGTCGATTGAGCTTGAGACATTTTCTCCTTTTTACTGAGGGGGCTAAAAGAGAAAATGGACGTGATTAAAGCCCATTGATTGTGAGATGTCTTCACTAGGCATTGAGGAGAGTGCTGAGTGCTCGCAGTGCCTCATTTGGAGTGGAGAGGAGGGGATAATGGATTCCATCTTGCCGTTCCTGCCTTCTTTATGGTTAGCGACAGAGTTGGGATGTCATCAGTTTGATGCCACCTTTATCGGTCAGTTGTGACTTCTCCATCCAACTTCCACTGCTGTAACTATAGGAGCCTTTTCAGGGTTGCACGTTTGCTAACAGCACTGCCAGGGAATAGGTAAGAAAGACATACAGCTTCCTCAGAGTCAAGCTAATAAAAGAGAATTGTGCTAGACCATGATATGATACCTCTGCTTCCATTAGCTTTATTAGAACTGAGTGCAAAATTACTTCCAATTAGAGATCCTAGACAACATACTGGCTGTGCATAATAATATTCATTGTCTCTCAACCCCCACTTTCACACTCAGTTTTTGCACTTGTCAGGAAATTGTTTTGCCTCTCCCCTGGCCTTTCAGATGCAATTTTGTGTTAAGCTATGTCTGGACTATTGAGAAAGACAATTTGTTTCTTTCTTTCTGTGCTTGTGCATGTACAGAACAGAGAAACAGAAAAACGCACATGAAATCTCTGCATGGGTTTGTGTGTGTGTGTTTGTCATCCTTGAGGATCCTTTCTTGTATTGCAATTTGCCTCAGTTAGTGAGTAGGGATGTTATTTCCGACATTGTTCCCGAAAGATTATTTCTAATGTGAAGCGAGTGTGGAGATGAAAAGCAGCAAGATGTCTCTCATGAACCAAGTGCCTGGCAGCCAACACGCTGTGCTAGAGATGCCATGTCCCATAGAACACAACATCTGTTTCCATTAGGTCCGATTAGAACAACATCCCGCCGTAGAATACCTGAACTGAGTTTAGATGTTACAGGCGTCGCATTCTGATGACTTCACTTCCCATCTGCCATGGTTTGCGTAATGGCAATGGAAAATGTCCACTTCATTGGAGAGTGAAATGCAATCACATAACCTCTCACAGTGGAAGCACATCGAGCTGCAGTGCTTAATCTAAGATTTTCCTGAGAATTGTAATACAGAGACTCAAACAGCCTTAAGTTCTCTGTTTGAGGAGTTTACACGCTTTACACAACATATCACTGTGTATTTAGGAGATGAAAGTTAATCCAAAATTAAACACTGTAGCAAACAACATTTGTGTATGAAAACGGCTTGTTTTATATTAATTCAGTTGACTAATCGCTAAATCCTTAGCAATCCATAGTCATAGTTTAGCAACCATAACCAGGCACAGCAGGTTGGATTTTTCCACATTCGATCAGATCTGATGGCGATAATTGTAATTTCAGTTGGCAAAACTGACAGTTGCCAACTAGAAATTTCTACCTCTGTCTGAAAGTCATGATGTATATTTTTGAAAATTATGAATAGTGGTAAATCTGCTTCCCACATGATTTAAAATTTATGCACACGTGTTGACTAATTTTGACTGGTCATCATTTACAAATATTAGATATTTGTATATCCTTACACATTGATGTCAAAGTTTCACTTTAGAATGAATCGTTTTAAAACTTCCTTTTGATCATGCTGATAAACTGTAGTTATAACCTCTGAACATGAAGATGGTGTTCTTTTGTAGGACAGAATAAACATTGTTCAGTTGTCTTTTTAATTTCTATAAAACTACATTACAGCCATGCAAGGACAAAATGTATCCACCACTAGACCCCAAACAGCTGCAGCCTTGAGAGTATAACTGCTATGACATTACAAACCCTGGCCAGAGGCTCTCTATGGAGGTCTGATTGACTGAGGCAATGTTTAATGATGTGGTGTGTAATGATGGTTGGCATGAAATGATGCTATTTATATGCAGCGGGAGCACTTACCTTGGGTTTATGGCATAAAATATCAGGGATGTTTCTCTCCTCAACATTTTCTTTGCTGCAACATAGAGGTATGTAACAAAGATGCATTTGTGGAGAGTCTTCAAAGTTACAATCCAATTTAAAATATGTTAATGAACAGCTACTGGAAATGTAATCTGAATTTCTGATTACGGTCTGTTTTGAAGGTATTGTAATGACACATATAACATTAAGATATGTCCAATGCTGCTACAATGTATTTACATCTGAAATGTGAACATATAGTCCAGTAGTTGTCAAACTTAAATAACCACATAAATCACGTTCTTGCAGCTTTATGTCCATGACCCCCCTGGCTCTATGCCCCCCTTTTGAGAACCACCGATATAGTCACATCATAATCACATCATTGCTGTCTGTAAAGAGTTATATAACTGAATGAAAATGTATTTGACTGCACAGCCCAAGCAACTTGCTTACTTTCAAACAAAGTGTAGCCTTGCTGGCACAAGATCTAACTGCAACTTTTGTTTACTGAATTCTCGTATTATTGTTTGGTAAGACAAGGCCGGATGGTTAGTGAACCGGACTTGCAATAAAGTTATCCAAACAATATACACCAGCCTGTTCTTATACACAAACACACACACATATATATATATATATATATATATATATATATATATATATATATATATATAGTTAGTGAGTTTAGCGAAAAAAGGCTACTTTTAAATTTAAAAATGCTAAAATATTGCTGTTAAAATTAAACTGCTTACATTTCTTAAAATGTTTATTCTCTCTCGAAGTGGAAGCATTTAAAAGATTTGAACTGTCATCTACATTTAAGTAAACACTCTTAGCGTGGAAGATCATATGTAATAGGGGTAGCAAATCATACACTGAACAAAATTATAAACGCAACACTTTTGTTTTTGTCCCCATTCATCATGAGCTGAACTCAAAGATCTAAGACTTTCTCTATGTACACAAAAGGCCTGTTTCTCTCAAATATTATTCACAAATGTTTCAAAATCTGTGCTAGTCAGCACTTCTCCTTTGCCGAGATAATCCATCCACCACACAGGTGTGGCATATCAAGATGCTGATCAGACAGTGTGCCTATTGCACAGGTGTGCCTTAGGCTGGCCACAACAAAAGGCCACTCAAAAATGTGTAGTTCCATCACACAATACAATGCCACAGATGTAGCAAGTTTTGAGGCAGCGTGCAATTGGCATGCTGGCTGCAAGAATGTCCACCAGAGCTGTTGCCCGTGAATTGAATGTTCATTTCTTTACCATAAGCTGTTCCCAAAGATGTTCAGCTTGTGATGAATGGGGGCAAAAACAAAACTGTTGCAATTATAATTTTGCTCAGAGTAGATAGCCTGTCTCTCCTTTAGATAGCTCAGCTATCTAGAGAGTAAGTATGTTAATGACTTATTAAAGGCATGAACAGTTTAACTTGATACATGAACTGAATTACAGCTGCATGGGTACAAGACACTAAGTTTCCAAATATTAAATTGCAATTTTCCAAAGTTACTGTTTCAGTCAGGTCCACCAGTGTATGTCTTGCATCATGATCTGTTGGTGCAAAACAGCAATCTCATTAGGCTGACCCAAAAGCAGACACAGAACTCAGGTGGCGGAGTGAAAAGTTAACAGTCTTTATTACTGAACGTGTAGAGGTAGTAAAGGCAGATGAGGCAAGCGTGAGGAAGGGGCAGGCAAGCAAGTGACGGGGAAGGTCCGGTTCAGAGAAGTAATGACTATAAATAGTGGCTAAAACATTATTTCATTGCACATTAACTGCCAAAACAATATAATGTAAAAAAAATAGTAAACAGTACAGTGTGACTTGGGAGAAAGTGCTGCTCTCACTCAACATACTTACACTTTGACAAAATATGTGAGGGTGTGGGTGCATGCAAAGCTATCAATGCACAAAGCAGGGATGTTAAGAGAGCAGGTGAGACTAATGCACCTCCTAAAATTTTAAGTGTGAAGTTTGGACATCAGGACAGTATAGAAAGAGCAGTCACACTACCACTACAGCTCCTCATGTTGGTTCCTTTTCCAAAGAGGCGGAACACTTATCTGCGTACAAAGTAACTGACATGTGGCCAGTAGACAGAGAGCTGTTAATTATGAAGAGTACTTCCAGGAGAAATTAGATCGTAATGACGTCAAGGCAGCTGGCACTTATACCTGAAGGAGTTATGTTAATGTTCTTGCAAAAACATGGGTAAAAATCTGACTGCAGATGTGCAGAAAAAAGGTGACAGAGTGCAAAATACTGGATCTGATACACAAATAATAGATTAAGAAGCAAAAATAGTACTTTTAAATGTAAATCTAGGTCTATTCATGTGGGAATATATTATCTTATTTTAGAAATAACTGGTATTAAATTGTTTTTTAAATTGTAGAACATTAATAAATATTTTATTTACAAACAGTGCACCTAAGGGAAGAACTTAAGTACACTTTGTACAATTTAATTGTTTTTTTGGGCTTTTATTATATTGTATTTCTCAACTAAAGATCTACTTTTGGTTTCTTTTTGGCCACACTAGTGACGTGGCTCTAGGACTGACAATGTCGGTCTGTCTCCTGAAGAGGTGACTATTGGGTAGATTACCATGAAATTTGGTACACACATAAGATGCATTGTAATAACTTAGGTGATTTCTAAATGTTCCAAATAACTCTCTTGTCAGCTCAAAATTGTAATTTGTCAAATACCTGCAAAAGTAACAACATTTTAATCAGCTTCAACTTTACTTGGTGTCTAGTGCTAATTAGCATATGTTAGCATGTTAACATGTTCACCACAGAGGTCAACATGGTAATCATCATACCTGCTTAACTGCATTGTCATTGTGAGCATATCAGGATGGCTGTAGACTCTTAGTATTGCTTTAAATATGTCCATCCATCTATTGTGAACCGCTTATTCTGCATACAGGGTCGCAGGGCTTTAAATATGTCTTGTCTCTAAATTAGGATGTGTTTGGACAGTAAACGTCATTTGTTAGACTAATAACAATACATTTTCTAAGCAGATTTAAAGAAAATTTTCTCACTGGCATTATGGTGATTATAGTGAGGCCCATTGGCGGACTACACCACCACTACTCCTGAGCCAGATGATGCGAACCTGCTGAGTGTGTATTAAGTTTGAAAAGGTTGAAAAGCTGCCTGATAGGAAGTATTGCATCGGTGACGGAAAAAAGGATGCAAATCACTATCAAGTCCCATTGTGATGCAGTGACTGTAGGCTGCCTGAAATGATCATATCATAAAAAAGCAGTTGTTAAAGCTAGTTAACAACATACATCATCTCTACAATTGGACTAGTAGTGTGGCAATGAAGGCCTGTGACTGTGGGTTCAGATATTGACCTTTATTATACTGCCTCCATGGGGCTAAACAGACTAATGTTTTTAAATACTAGGTTGTACACTGTTCAGAGATAAACTTAAAACCACCAAAACCTTTGCTTAAAACCACTGAAAACTGCACTGAAATAAAACTTTTAACCTGAAAATGTGCACTTTTTAAAACTTGCATGTGTAAACTCACTCTGTATGCCATGTCACACGGCCTCAGACACCTTTTAAAAGAAAAAAAACAATGCACAAACCCCAGGAAAGTCATTGTTAGTGGCCATCAGGCAATGAAAATCAGAGGCTTGGATGTTATTGATCAGCAAGGTCTAACTTCACTCTCCATAAACAAGTTTACAACAAACACGCAGCCACTCACACCTCATTGCATGGATACACACAAGCACACACACACATACACACCATCTCCTACCTTATAAAAACTTACAGCATTTGTTGTGTTTTCTTCCTCCAGAAGTCTCATTTGAGTACAATATTGGATCTTTGTCTCGGCTTTAGCAAGACTGATGGCATCGCAGAGACTCAACAAAGGTCTCGCTAATCACAGCTGCTGCATTATTGGACCATTTCTCACCTATCTGTGAAAAGAAAATCCTTCGTCAGCATCATTACCCTTTTTGTTCCCTTTGTCCAGGCTTACACATTAAGATGGCTCAAAGGCTTAAGATGTTTTTTTCTACATAAGGACTCAGTTTTGCTTTAAAGCATTAACTGAGCAGTATTACTATTGTCGTTTTTGTTGGGGGAGAAAAAAGGCACACTGTGACTTTCCTGTGCCTTCACAATAAGCAGCATTACTTTGCTGGTATGATCTTAATTGCAGAAATTGTGATATGTAAAGATTCTAATCTTAAGTCTTCAGACCGTTCAGACCTTGTCAGCACAAATTGCAGTGCATATAAACAGTGCAAGCTGCTGGTTACTGCGTTGCCTACAGCCAGAACTCCAGCCATTACTGACCAGTTGATCAGTGTGTTATCTTATGCAGGGATTCCCAAAGTGTGGTGCACACCATGGCCGCTTGGGCTGCACCTAGTGGTTGCACAAGAGAAAAAATATAACGGTGATGTAATAACTACACCAACACTTTTTTCAGATTTAAAAATTGCCTTGGTAAGTTTTAAATTGAAATTGAAAAACCTTTTACATTTAAATAAACAAATAAAACTACACAAATGCATTTACGTAACTAGCTAGCCTAACTTGCAGCAGATAAGTAGCTTGAGTTAGTTCATTCATGCAAATATACAAAACTGGTTAAAATCAGGTAGGACATCTAAAATGATCATTTTGATGATCAGTCATCAAAGAGGAGAGCGACAAGGAGAGTCAGGAATCGGAGGCAAGAGAAATGGAGAGATGTGTTGGAGTGAGACCGGGAGAACAAAGGGAGCGGGAGTCAGAGAGAGGTGAGACGGGTCAGACCAAAAAACAGTGTGAGAGTGCATTGTTGTGATCTCTTGAATATCTTGTTACATGTTTCTTGTTATTTGTACATGCTTAAACTTTAATGTGGCTATTAAAAGGCTATGTTGCGTTTTTTTTAACGTTTGTGTTGTGGCTTTTGGCGTTTGTATTTCCTTTGTGGCTTTTGTAATTGTGTTGCAGCTTTTGTATTTGTGTTGTGGCTTTTGTGTTCGTGTTGTGGCTTTTGTATTTGTGTTGTGGCGTTTGTAATTGTGTTGTGGCGTTTGTAATTGTGTTGTGGCTTTTGTATTTGTGTTGTGGCGTTTGTAATTGTGTTGTGGCTTTTGTAATTGTGTTGTGGCTTTTGTATTTGTGTTGTGGCTTTTGTATTTGTGTTGTGGCTTTTGTAATTGTGTTGTGGCTTTTGTATTTGTGTTGTGGCTTTTGTATTTGTGTTGTGGCTTTTGTATTCATGTTGTGGCTTGTATATTTGTTCTGACACCTACGGGCCACCGTAGTGGGGCAACTTTGGGAACTGATGCACATGTTAGGTCAAGTGTGATATTTAAAATGTATTAATTTATAATGATCGCTAGACATATCTGTATTGTCCACACTTAGAAATGTGCTTTTATGGATACACAAGCAGAAGTATATACAAGCCAGTCGTTAGTCAAAGACATTCATGCCATGCATATGGTAATTATAGTGAAATTATGCCATTATGACTTACATGATTAGAGCTAGTAACTTTTCATGTTTGATAAGGACAATTAGCACACTGGAGGCCACCTACTATGCAGCCCAGAGGGAATGAATATCCTACTTTAGGAATACATTATGAGATAAATCAGATTAGTCCTTTCTTATCTCTGGGAGTGCTGAAACTGATCTTTGTGGAAATCTGGATCCTGACATTTTCTGGGAGAAATATGACCCAATCTTTTCTCATGCCTATTATAAACTGTGCAATGCATTGGCTTTCCCCCCAAGGGATACTGCATTGAATTGTTGAATACAATAGTGAAATCGTGAAAAGTGTCTGTGCACATTTTCCTCATGCTCTGTGTCAGGATAACTTTCCCTACCTGACTGTGATTGTGTCTTCATAGCTTCTTCTTTTGCAGCTACATATCTTCAAATCATCCACTCTGGAAAACTGCTCTGAAAAACACTGCTGCACTTCTGTCTTTGTATTAGGCTGGTATACTGAGCCGCTCTGTAGTAGAATTGTTGTGCAAACAGCTTCAAAGTTGGTTACTTTCAAATATACAGTAAATTATTAAGAAACTTTCACCTTTCAGTGTAACATTATAACTTTGTATGACCCAATAGCTCTGACTGACTTAAGTATAATGTTGGGTCAGGTTGCATTTGCGTATCAAATTTGGCAGTGTGAGTCACACACAAGTAAGAATGAGTCAAAAGGACAAGGCTCAGTGCTGGATTCAAATCTCATCTTTGCGCCCATGCCGACCTCCGCTATGTAGCTCATGTGGTACAAAATGTGACTTCTACTGTATTATTCTGTCTTTTCACCCTTAAACCTCCTTCAGTTTCCTAAAGTTTTAATTTGGGACAGTTTCAGACAAAGTACAGCTCTATTAATTGCCAACCAATATTACTGAACAATAATTCTAACCTACAGTCTAAGTAAGTGTGTCATAGCTTTTTGCACTGAAAAATGTGTGTTTTTGGCATTTCATTTCTGGCAACAGTATTAGAGGTAGTTTGGAATAAACCGAAGGCAAATTGGGTTCTCGTTGGCATGAAAACATCAGATCAGTGTGGAACGATGAGAAGACTGTAACATTCCTTATATTAATATATGAAATAAACATAAACTCCATATTTTTAATGTGTTTTCCACATGATTAGAAATGTTTTGACTGGTGTGCTTTTTACTTATGTGATCTTCTGCAATTGATTAGTGGCATCCAAATGAAGAATTATCACCACCAGCTTTTTATCTTAATAAGTCCTAATATTCACATAACAGTTGTAGATTGAATTGTTCATTAATTCACATTTTCTTTTGCTGAATTTCTGGACATCTTAGTTTAAATTTGCGCTATATTTGTAAAACAAAAAACTTGGCTTGACTTTATCTGGTAAAAAAAGCTATATCTTATGAGCTAAATGAAAGCAAAGACAGTAACTAGACTGAAAAGTACAATGTTACGCAACAAAAGTATTCCAAAATGGCAATACTCAAGTACTAGTACCTTTCAGTTGTCTTAAAGTACATTACTTGAAATGCATCTACCTACTATCTGCTGGTAAAAGACTGTACCACAGCGTCCAGTACATGCGACTTTACAAATGACCAGTTTAAGCTTCATTTTAAGATTTATGAGGGAACATACTTGTAAAGGAAAACATAAACAAAGCTGTTTAAATAAGATTTTGGTTGTAGGGTTTGAAGGTAGGTGTGCAGTGAACTCGAGGAAAGGTCTCACCTTCCTTTCCACTCTAAAAACAAGAGCTTTGTTAGGCATGTGTGGTACGTTTCCCTGAACATTTCTGATTGGAGGCAGAATTAAGCGTCTCCCCTCTCAAGCTGAAGCTCTCAAAGTCATTGCAGCACCTTGGACAGTGACAAGAGTTTGCTCTCAACAGACCCGTGTGTAATGCATTTCTGCTTTGTGCTTTCACTCTGCTTTCTTAAGTGCCTGGCTGCTTCCATTTTCCAACTCCTCTGCAGAACAGTGGATCAACTACACATCACCAGATGTTGTGGAAAAGCCTTGAAACGTGTTTGAGATGCAAATCAGTGCTCATCAATAGCTACAGTGTCTTCTTTTCTTTTAGAGGATCTCTCTGCAGAAAGGGCTTCTGCCCTTAGTCGCGCTCGCTCTTCTCTTCATTTACCTCAGACTTTTTATTATTCTTTTTTTTTTTTACCATCACAGCTTTGGAGCAGTGCTTGAAGATAAAGTTGTTTGTCTGTATCTAAATGGAATGATTTAGAGGTTAAGGCTTCCTTTTCTTTTTTATGGGTTTTATTAATGGTCTTGACTCTTATACATAAATGCAACAGTTGGCTTATTAAAAAACATGGGTTGACAATGACTCATTGTACCATGCTTCCACACACACAGTTCACATACGTTTGAACCTACTTGTAATATAAATCCGCCAAACATATTGCAGTAATGAGGATACAGTGCTCCGCTATACACTGTTGATGTGTTTCTCCATAATTTCATCATCAGCCATTGCTTTTGACTAATTTTACTGCCATGATCATCATTATCCTCAGGTTATCCATCAGATGATTTATATTCATAATCAATATTAAGAGAATTAACATATGTAGTTATTAGTGCATGGTAGACATAATAAGCATAGAGCCAATATGTAATATTGTACACAGTGCAATATAATATAATAAACAGCAGTGAAAAGAAAACTGCAGGAAAAAGAAAAGGAAAAACAGGTAAGCAAAATAAATAAACATCACAGCAGTGTGAAGGGGAAGAAAGAAATAAACTAAATGAAATGCATAGAGAGTAAGGCAGCTACACATACTAAATTTGTATCTGTGTGTGTGTGAGTTTGGTGTGTGCATTTGTATGTGTGTGTTGTTAGTGAGAGTGGAACACTGCACCAGTGCTGCTACAACCCCAGCGATAGGCAGGCAGGAACCCAAGTGGCCAAGGTGCTCTGTAACCCCACAGAGTGCAAAGACTCTAGCCTCCCAGCCTCCCAGCCCTGCCAGAGGCAAGCCCCCCACGTGCAGGCATAGCCCACCGCCCCAGGGGCCGTGAACATCAGGCCCACCTAGACAGCCACCTCAAAGGGAGTGGGCAAATACCCACCACAACAACACCAGCCCTACCCTACTCATGAAGAGGGCCCCCACAAGGAGAGAAGACAACCGACCCCAGGCCTAGGGCCATGTCAGCTGCACCTGACATGAGCAGAGGCCTGGGGCAGGTTTAGGGCACGTACCCACACCAGGAAAATGATAGCTGAAATATACAGAGGAGATGTCTCTTTTGGGAAGCAACTAACAACTTTTTAACAGGCCAGAGCAAACCAAAATGGTTGAGATGTTTACATGTTTTTGTTTTATGTTTATATGTTTTTGTTTTATTAGTATCTAGTCAAACAAATGTAGTCAAGTAAAAAGTACAATATTTCACTTGTAGCATAAAACAGAAATACTCAATTAAAATAAAAGATTCTCAAAATTAAGTATAATACTTGAGTAAGTGTATAGGGCATGCAGGAATAACCCAAAACACTGTGCTTCCACTTTTTGCCTCAGCCTCTCTACAAAAATAAAAATGTAATGGATGTTTTACTGTGTCAATTTTAGCCAATTAAAGATCTAATTTAAAAGTACCATGTGGCTTTTTTGACCACTAGTAGCACTGAAGAGAAATGTTGTACTACAGTTGTGTCCAGTGCTGTGTTGTTTGTATAACCTGTTCTAACAGCACACAAGCCTGACTAAAGTGGCTACTACTGCAAATGGACACAAGCTTCAGTAAAATACCAAGAAGAGAAAGAAAGAGGTTGAAGAAGTAGCCCAAGGCAAACATTGAATAGAGAAAAGAAAGATGTCTGAATGATGAAAAAATGTTTCATGAGGAACATGTTTGAAAGTTGCTGACAATAAAGAGTCTATAACTTGTCCATCTGAAGCAGTTTCAAAGTATGTAGATACATAACCTTAAAATTGAGACGTATCTATCCATAGCAACCATAGACATAGCAACCCAATAGTGCAAAGCTATGATTAAAACATGTTACATAAAATATATAAGCAATAAAAATGTTTTATACACAGTGATTTATTGATTAATTCAGGGGTTTGGATATCATCTGCTGTGGACCACAGTGAGAAACTAATGCTGCTTTTGATGTTGTCAGTTATAACACTGACAGGCTTACAGAGGATTGTTTTTAAGTTGAAAACTTAGACAGGAATTAGTCAGTGACATGTCCACCTGGAGCTTCATTACTTGAGCTGACGTCTGAAAGGATCATTGATTTGCTCATGCAGCAGGCTGACACTGACCTGAAGCCTCTGATCACTGGCTGGGATCAGTAGGGCTCATCATTTATCCTGTGGCATACTGCTTACACTGCACCCCCCCCCCCCCAAACTCCAGAACACAACATCGCTCTGCCTCTTCTCAGCTATTTTAAGATGCAGAGGCAAGACACAGAAAGATGTTGCCCTGCACAAATGACGCAGTCGCCCTCTCGACTCATCAGTGACAGTTGGAGGACAAGGCTGTTGACATTTTATGTTTTTTGTTATTGTCAAACAAAACCCATCGCACCTGTATTTCTGTGTATCTAAATCCTGATATATCTTCCCATAAACAATACATCCCTTCTTACTGTCACAAATACTCACTAGAGCACCATTAGTCTATTAGTCCAGAAGTGCACTATTTCCTCCTTCAAAACTAATCGTTTTTTAAAAACAACAGTGCCCAGCTGGTTTGGGAAATTATTGATCCGTTTTTTAGAAATTACACTACTATATATTTGGGAGCTGTTTTTAAAAATGTACGTCTTCAGTCAGAACAAGTGTACTGGGGGCTGTGTGGAAAGACATCGTAGGGACGGTTGTCACTGTAATATTATTCAATTCAATAATGGTCAACTTTTCACCTACAGCAGTTCCTTTTCATGCTGATGTTTTAGTGTAGTAAAATATTTTTCTACAACTGAAATGTGAACAAACTGTAGTGCAAAATCGATAAATCAAAACTCTGCTGTACAGAGTGTCACTCAACAGATGGAGCATAAGATACACTAAGCCCTGGTGATACAATTACACAACATTCAAGTGTTTTAAATTAACGTTCATTCATGATAAGAAATCATCTTTATCTGTGGGAAAAAATTCTTAACTTTAAAATCACAAGAAAAAAAATCCACGTTAATGAGGTATCTAATGACACGGTGACACGTTAGAAATATGTTAGAAATAAACAAAACGATATTAAAAAAGTATTTCTCTTGTCTCTTTTTGCTGAAGCTTTTAATATACCCAGAACCCTGATTTGATGGCCTGCACCAAATTAAAGGTAAATGGAATGTCAAAATGTCAGCTGAGGATTGCTTTTTGCATCGTTTTGTAAAATCCATTATTTCAGTGGAGTATTATGTGTATATTATCTATGTCTCTTTTAGACTGATACCAGACCACATCTTCCAGATCACTTCCCACCAAATGTGTGTTGAGTAAAAATATCTGTAGACAGTTTTAGTTTTTTTCCCCCACTCTGCTTCTGCAAACCTCTAAAAGAACCTCTCAGAGCATCTTTCACCTAGCAGGGATTAAATGGCTGCTGGCCGTGCAGGGACCTAAAAGTGTCCTTTGATAACGTCTTTAAAACTGACATTGTAAAGCCACAGAACATATATCCTGTCACAACCGCTGAGTGGTATGGTTTTGAGTAAAGCTGGAAAGATTCAGGTGGGATACAGCTCTATTTTCTTTCTCACTGTGTCTTTTCTTGCTACAGTAAACAACATCCATGCACAGACATAATCACTGTTTCCCTTACCTTTAGGGGAAAACACATCCATCTCAAGATTGTGACTGCCATTTTGAAGTTCCCCTTCTCTACCGCATTCCAGATGTTATCAGCAATGGCAGCCCAGCGCATGTTTTCACGCTTCCTGGCACGACTTCTGATCAGCTGGTGATAAAAGGGAAATGCTTGATGACTTTGGTTTGTTTTGTCACTGCAAAATAAGGGTCTTTTTTGTCGTTGTTTGTTTTGTGAATTAAACACGCTTTTAATCTCACTGCCTTAAATGGATGTTCAAAAAGTGAAGGACCTCAACAACAATCAGAAACAACTCTGTATTAATGGAGTCAGACCATTTGGCGCCATGATCAGAGGGGCTGGTGTCTGTGCAACCGAAACTGATTATGGAAAATCCACTCACTGTGAGGACGAAAGAAAAATAAGATGGGGGGATTTGGTTTTTAAAGTCCAATAGAATAACAGCAAACAGTTGTTTGAAAAAGAAGAAACTAGACTGTTCTCACAACTCTTTGAATAGACTCTCACTTTCCCCGCAGTTATTTTTCATTTCCAGGCTTCACTCATATATTGTTCATTACCGCTGACGTCCATGACGTCATTCAATTTCTGTACCTGTTTTCTTTTTGTTTGTTGTTTTGTCTCGGCTTTGGTCCATCGAGAGCCGTATATATTCGGCCTTGTCTGGAAATTTAATTTATGCCGCTTGCAAGGGCCATGTTGCTCCTGAATGGTAGCAAGTGCCGGCACTGTTCACATACCGGTATAAGCTCAATATAAGTACCAAGACCACATGCAGTTGGTCAAAGCATACCAAAATTAACGAGTAAGTGTTTCTGAAATGTTTGTGTCAGACATTTTTGTCACCCTGCTCACTCACATCTCTAATGGGTGCATCATGTCACAGGGTGGTGTGGGAGAATGCTGGAAGCAGGTGAGGAGCAGCAGCAGGTGTAAATGGAGCTCTAATGTGGTAAAGTGAGTGAGTTACAGTGTCAGAGTCAAAACAGAACACTTAGTTTGTGTGAAAAGCTCGTGCGAGCGAAAAGAAACAGGAGACATGACTTCCCCTCTGAAGCAGTGCACGTTTTTTTTTTCATTTTTGTCACTTTGCTATTATTTATATTTGAAAGCTTGTGGGTAATTTGAGATTGTCAACGCTGTTGCTGTCTGCATGCATTAGAACAGCACAGTTGAGTTACTGAATGTGTAAATACTGTACTTAATCTATCTGATTGATCAGTTTGTGTGTGTTGTGTTTTTGTGTTGTTTCTTATCTGACTTCATCTGTTGGTCTCTGCAAAATATTTTGTTCTAGAAGCTTGATGACATAGTGACTACTCACACAGAGAATTTTGTTAAATGAAAATATTGTAGCTGGCAAGGTAACGGCTAATAAGCTAATCAGCTGGGAACATGCTACCGCTGGTCAGTCGCAATGGCTCTCTGGGCTTTCTTTTCTCTCCACTGAGCTGTTTACTCCCCCGTGGTATTTTGTTCTCAGGATTGGACATCACTTTATTTAGTAAAAAAGAGGGGAAAAACTCTCTGGGGTAGTTAGCAAGCTCGTTAACTGAGTGACTAATGGGACAATAAGTTCACACAGTTTATCGAATTTTTACAATCAACCCCTGTTTCATTACTGTCTATAAACCATGCCACTTTTGTGAAGAAGTTCACGTGCTGACAAACTGGATGGTGCAACACAGCAAATGAGCTGAGTCCATTTTGGACTCACTATTCAGTTAAAGGTCAGCACTGAGAAGATGGCTTGCTATTAGTCAATGGCTCAAATTTGCAGATAAAAGCTGAACTTGGAGTGAAACATTTGTACAGATATTCTTCTGCTACCGCGAGCAAATCCACCAATTGCTGACAATTCCAGTGAAATGACTTGACGTTGCTGCATAATTTTGGCATTTTAAGTGCTGTTGTGAATGCAACATATAGTATATCTATACAGCAGAGCATGTAGAGTTTGCTGTAGAAATCTGTCGATATGAGAGTAATTTCTGAAAGCAGCAGACGTGCCTGCAGAGTCGATCGTATCCATACTTGTCACTATTTTTTGGGTTGCTACTTGTCTGGGCCTGGCACAGAAGGTTGACGTCCACATTCTTAATCCTGCCTACAAAGCTCAGATTGGCTTGGTTGGTTTTTCCATCAGACAATAACAGCCATCAATAAGGACAAACACCAGACCTATCTGAAAAAGAGAAAAAAATAAGATGTGATAAAATGTGATTTTCTTCACTGTTCAGATTCTATAGTGAAGAATAAAACTAACTAATATAAGTATATTTATGATAACAATCATAAAACCCCTTCATTGTCCAACACTCCTGCTGACTCCTATCTATGTTTTTCGCTGTCGTTCCTGTTGCGCTGTCAAGTTCATGTTGCAGGGGAGTGATGGAAGAAGAAAACACTTGAGATCTGATTTGAGTGGTGAGACTGTAGTGCAGTGGATTGTGATTTGAGTGACCTTTCAAATTAATGTTGTTTAGATCAGACATGAATAGACTTGATTACAGTCTGGTTTATAGAGCTACATTAAATTTGTATTTTTCACAGCCAAAATCAGTCTGCACAATGGCTCATTGTGTTGCCATTACTTTAACTGTGTCAAATGAGAAGTCAGGAATGAAAAAGCTGCTTAATTTTTGTTTGATGCGCAGCTGAAAATTGTCCACAACAAATACACTAATTGAAACTATATATATATGGACCCATTGTTAAAGATTTATGTTGTCAGTAGGACCAAAAGCCACAGACAGTAAAGTATGGAGTAAGGACTAACATGTTGGTTTTGGTCTTTAATAGGATTTTTAGACAATAAGAAAAATTGGCAAATTGGAAACTACAGGGAAAGTTGCAGATTTTGTAGATAATTATTTAATTCAATTCAGTGACGTAAAATTGGCAATTAAAAATGTCAAAAATATTTTAACTCTACTCAGTTTCAGAGCCTCTCGTTTACTTTAATTAAGCTCTTTGCTCTTTCTCTCGTTTTTTTGTTGAATGTTTTATTGAATAACACTGTAAATCAACCAGTTTCCTAACCTCCATTTGTGTCCTTTATGACACAACTTCAGTCAGACGTCTTGAGGTTTTAATATACTGTTACAAAATTGAATGGAAAGTGGACATGGACAGACACAATGTTGCATTAAGTAAGGCTGAGACTCTTGTGCTTGATTGGAAAATATATTTCAGGTGAAATAAATATATAAATGTATTTTATGCTTTCCATTTATTTAATACAAACATCTAGCAACCACTGGAAAATCCCACAAACATCCAATTGGTACTTCAAACATAATAAAAAGTAGAAAGAAATTAACTGGAAGAGTTAATATTTTTGCTTTAAGATGTTGAAGAGGCAGGTGCACGATGGAAAGAAGGCCATTCTGGCACACTGGGTTTGATATTCAGCACACACACCAAAGCAACTGACGTGCTTTAATAAAACAATCTGTTGCCAGCAAAATTGATCACTGAAACCTTCTTCCTTTGTTTTGTTTGTCATTAAAGTGTGCGGCAGCTGTCCCATGGGTGCTTGGTATTCAATCAAATTGCAGATCCAAATGTCAATTTCACCTCAAAATGAAACTCATGCTGAAAAAATGGAGTTGTTTGTTGCTAAAAAACAATAAAGCTGCCAGAGAAGAAAAGCAGATTCAACCTCCTTTGCCCACCATGATTAGATTTTTTAACTCCGCGAGAACCAGAAAGCATTATTTATGTGTTTTATTGTCAATGGAGCTCAAGTTTCCTGCCCGTCACTCAGCAGTTTCAACCTCCTCCGTCAAGTACTCTGTCCACCAAAGACTCGGAAAATGTGTCAGCCATGCAGAAAATGAAATGGTCATAAAGTATTTTGTGATATATTTATGGCAAATGATTTCGTTTGAAAGAACATACTCATTAAAAACACAGTGCCTGCAAATACTTTAATTTTTTATCATTTTTCTCTCTAAAAAACAGCACACTTTGTCTCTTTTGCTCACAGACAAGACAGACAGGGCTTTTGAGTCTTTTACCCAAAGTGAATTCTTATGAAAGCCATAAGCAATCATTTTCACTTTTAAGATGTTCCTTTTTTATATATTTATTTATTTTTACCATTATTATATATCTTAAGGACAAAATCATTAAATACAGCTAAGCAGTTGATTTCCCTCACCACACAGTTTAAAAGCCCCATGGTACCTTTGTGTAGGTGGTTGTGTTGATTGAGCCCATTGAGCCCTTGCCCTTAAGTTCACCCTGAAGAAACCGAAAAATGGACTCATTTGCACACAAAAACACAGATGAAAGAAGTCAAGAAAGAAACTTTTGAAAAGAGGAAACCAGCTTCAGTGGAAGCAATTTTCAGTGCATTTTTTAGCTGGTGTGTGACCATCAGGCCTCTGAAGGTGAGTGAAGATGGAATCTCTTAATATATCTTACCAGACAGACTGGGATTTCAGCACACAAGCAGAACTAGATCATTGATAGAGGTAAAGAAAACATCCTTCACCCTCCTGCAGAAAAACAATTCTCAGTGTGTTGTCGGACATACTTTCCCACCTTGCATCATGGCAATAAAATCTTGTTTGTTATAGGTAATAAAATAGTTGCTATTGCTCAAAACTGTATATTTCTGAGACACATGAGAAAAGAGAAAATGTCTGCACAGGGTTGGGTTATTATTGTAACCAGCAGGCAGCAGCGCAGCATGTTCTGCATGAAGATGAGACAATCGCTAAGAAAAGAAAAAACTGCTACACTATGAAATTCTAATGAAAGAATAAGTGAGGGAAGAAGATGATTTCATATGTGTGTCGAATACAATAAGGTCACATTATGCTTATAGGTACTTGAGTCATCGTGCAGGAATAGGTGCAACAAACCAATCAAATTAGCAATAACAAGAAAATGATGGGGTGCTGCGTCGCAAATGGAAACGAATGAATTCCATCTTATTGAGATATGTTGAGTAAAGAACAGAAAAGAAGCTATTCAGGATTTTTTCCATTCTCTGCATGATTCACCACTGTGGTGTATTCAGTAGGCGTTATCAAGGACAATATCATGAAAGATGTTATTGATCCGTATTCAACTCCAATCAAAACACCCATTTAATCATTTAAATGTTTGTAGGTGATACTGTCAGGACAATTATGGATTAAAGAAATCATGCAGTCTAGACTGGATATGCAATTATGCAATTATTAAAGGTACCCTCCTTAGAGTTTTTGACCTCTTGTCAAGCTCTGGAATTTATTTCATGAGTGGGTATCTTGTGCTTTACCCACATGCCAACTTATGTGACTCAGCGTGCATGTGAACCAAGCCCATCCTCACAAGAAAAATTAAACCATCAATTTTTGGCAGAAGACAACCCCACAGGACAAAACCCACAAGGGGCTGCATTGGTGTGGACATGTTACTTCAGGTATCGGTGAGATGATCCAGAAAGTCCTGTTTGAGGCTCAGAGCCATTCATTTGAAGGTGTATCAGCTGCTGAAACAAGGCACAGTGCTTATAGTATCAAAAGGAGGAAATTTACCAACCTGGAAAGTTATTACAGTGTCAATATTTTTTGTGGCAACCATTGCAAAGTCTACAGTAGAAATTGTGTGTTTGTGCTACAAATTAATCTAGCAGAATTTTGTGCTTGCACAATAGAGCACCTTGTCAAACGACGTCGGGTTGCATTGCAGTTTTTGCTTTGACATTTTTGCCGAATCCCTCTGTGTTGGCATCCCCTGCTTCAACAGAGTGGTACCATTTCAATGATTAAGGGGGCAAGTCTAATGTCAGTCTGAATGCAACGTAAAATGACCCAACTATATTTGCCCCATTGAATTATGACTCAGGAGCAAAGGCAGGAGTAGCATGATGATATTATTGTGACGCAAAACCTCTTAGAGAGCCTATTGATATGGTTGTATGTTTCCACAATGTATGACTATGACCTCGTACGCTCCCGTTCACGTCTCGTTACATAATGACAGTTGATGTTTTGACCATGAACGTTACCAGACATCAAACAAGATTACCTATTGCAAAGAATCCTCAACCATCGAAGAAACAGACAGTCATACTGACAAACAATCTTGTTCTGACTACAGCAGCATCTGAGCCGAAAATGTTGTCATGTGGGTCATTTTGGAAGCCAGTGATCAAAATGTTGATCATGTAGTTTGGAGGGCTGATGGGCTGGACTACCACTGATGAGCAGTGGATGGCAGTAATGGGCCTAGAAACACAGCAATACATCAGCGAGAGAAGGAAGAAGACTGCTAGCTTATTGTAAATGTGTCAGGAGGAAGGAAATGTACAATGCTTGACTGCGAAACATGCTTGTTAGGCTCATGGATTTATTAAGAGAAGTGGATACAGGGTCGGAGGCAGGGCCCCGTTCATTCCTATGAAAGCGGCGCATAAACCCAAAAAAGAAGCCACTTACCTTTATTCATTTAGCTGACGCTTTTATCCAAAGCGACTTAAAATTGCTATACATTTCAGAGGTTGCACGCCTCAGGGGGTTAAGTGTCTTTCTCAGGGACACAATCGTGGATGGGTCACAGTGGGGGATTGAACCTTGAACCTGCCTTTGGTCTCTCCCACCAAAGGGAGAGCCGTCTTATCCATTGCACCATCACCTCCCTACTGTCCCTACTGCTTTACCTGCCTAAATCTACTTTAGCCATCCAGTAATTTGAATGGGGATAAAATTATTTGCTCATGTAGCTGTTCTAGACTTGTCAAATGTTATTGCACACACAAAAAACCAAAATGTATCCTCCATTTTACTTCTTTCACAGTCCAGGTCTATAGGAAAAAGTATTTTTGGTCATGTGATGGACCCAGAAGTTGTAAATATAAAGTTTGGCCACTATGTCAAATCGGCTTAACAAACTTGCCCGCACTTCCAGTGATTTCAGAGACATATGCCGAAAGTAAGCACAAGAGTGCTTGTTTACGAGAAAACTTCCCAGGGTACCTTTAAGGTGATTTGAGAAAGAGTATGATGAAGCTTTTTCTCATCACCTTTTGTTGGAAATTATTCAGTATTGAATGACTTGGATCTCAGACAACAACAACAAAATAGAGAAATAAAAAATGGATCAGTATATCCTTTTATTTATTGTCCAAAAAGGGTGCTGCTTACAAGGTGAACCTGAAGAGGACTACTCATTCAAGCCTCCTGATGTGTGTTAATTTGCTTTTTATTTTGTCATGATTTTCTGCTCTCATCAGCACCCAGCTGTACTCTTTTTATCCCCCTGATTACATGTTAATAAATTCCACGTTAAAAGTTTAGTGTAAATTATAGACGTGCTTTTATCCTTTCAACCCAGTGGCTAAGGCAGCACTTCACTGCACCCCCAAGTAAACCTACTTCTTTGGTCACACTTTGAGTCTCAGAGGCAAAGCAGAGGTTTGAAAGTGGAGCGCGAAAAGGATTCCCGAACATCCTTCACAAACAAACCTCTCCCCTCCAGACCTGAGCCTCCACCCTGCTGTGAACCTTGTTAGAATGAAGACATTACCGGCCCGGCTGTGAACCTGTGATAGAAGCTTGGCTAATTCCTAATTTCAGCTCAAACTGTGTGACAGAAAGAAAAACAATCATTCCACGAAGCACTGAAGTAAATATTTTATTCTGTTGGAGGAGTTTGAGTCTTACTTGGGTTCATGACCTGTGGCTGGTTGGCACTGGCTGATCTGCTTGAAGTTGTCGTTGAAGTAATGGGATTTTTTGAGAAGGTTCTTCTTTCAAAATCTATAATTGTTTATTTTGATTTATGTCACAACCTTTTATGTTATAGAATGAAATACAATTTGTGATATTACCAGAAGTGATGCACCCATTCAATCTGATCCCATTAAGCAGATCCATAATTGGCCGTGATGTGACCCATCAACTTGAAATACAGATTCTTTCTCACTGTCATTATAAAATTCAGTGTTTTGGCTATCAATTACATTCATTCATTCATTCATGGTGGTGTTCCTTATGTTATCTTACAAAACACAGATCTCAACGAGTTCCATGCAGTGAGGTGTTCAGATTTAAAATGGAGAAAAGAAAGGTACACCCTCACCTAGTTTAGGTAACAGAATCTGTGTCTGGAGCTTTCAGCTATATTTCACGATCTTCCTCAGAAGACGGGGTTTGTTTAGATGAATCAAACTACTATTTCAAAGGCCAAGAATAAACTTTCAGACTTAGTTTCATAAATGTGTTTTTAATATATTTTGTAATTGTTGGTTAAGTTTAGATTTGTGTGGTAAAGAGACACTGTGAACATGCGGTCATACACGTGCGCATCTACAAAATGAAAACTCACGCAGCCGACTGAGTGTTGCTGCTACAGTCTGCAGCCGGACTTTAGTGCATTCCAGTAGCAACATTAGTGGGACCAGTCCCGACAACACTGGGATGTGATGGTATTTACAGGGGCTATGATGAAGTTTATCATAGGCACACATCCTTTTAAAATGAGACAATAATTATCTGTTTCTCAGTGAAGGTTTAGTTACAACTCTGGACTAATGTAAGATAGAAAGCATTGGGTTCACATTGACTATTAAATTTTAGGACAGACTGGGCAATATGGATCTTTCACTAAATAATAAACATCACATACGCAGTCATGTCATAGTATAAATAGTATTTTCCTTTTGAAAATATATTAAAGGAAACCTGGGGAGCAAGTTTGAATGGGCCTGATGCAGATGATAACAATAATATTGTGGTAGAAAATTGTGTCCTCTTACATTTAATCTTTTATGCATAATGTTTTAACATTATTATTATTACTATTAATATTAATATTACTATTATTGCTATGACATTGACATTGTTATGTCTTATAGATAGATATATATGTATTGTGTTTTTTTATCCTTAAACTTTCCTTCGTCTATAATCCTTATGTTAGTCCATCCACATTTACTAGGGTTTAGGTTAGGGCTGGGCGATATGTCCAAAAATGTTATCACGATAAAAACTTTTCATATCGTTCGATATCGATAATTATCACGATGAATGTCAAATCGTTATTTCTTTCAAGTTTAAAGGCTATTTTATGCTCCTGACTGAAAATTGAAGAAAGCAGATGGTTAATTATGTAGTTCAACTTTTCTTTATGGTCAGAATGCGACAAACACTTGCGGCCAAACAGTGGATCACTTAATAAATCTGAGGGAGAACATTCAAAACTATAATAATAATAAAAAAAATAACTAATATGATTATAATAATAATTTTTTTTAGTCCCTTTTCCTCAACAAAATAAATATTTTAATAGAAAAATGAAGTTCTTTAGGTCATAGCTGTGAGATTGTTTTGGTGTTTTCCCCCTCTTGTTGTTCCTCTCCTCTCCTTGAATTTTCATTCAAGGCCGGGAGAAGATCTCTGTTCCCCAAAACATAGAAATCTAGACTGTGTAAATGATTATGCATCTCTTTGCTCTGGGCCAGACGCCCAAAGCTTTCCTAGGCAGCAGGTCTCTGGACCAGCTGTACATGTGTTTTAGTACTTTGTTTATTCCCTTTTATTAATAAATTCTTCAAAGACAATGGTTCATTGTTACTCAATTATTTGCTTAATCCCTCTCCAGCAAGATCCAATTTTCACGACAATTAATATCTTACAAATATTGACATTTATAATTTACAGGGGCTATGATGAAGTTTGTCAGTAGAGTAGATGCTGGATCAGCAGCCAGTACAAACACAGCTGATCCAAATCCAGTACTAGCACAGAATCAGTCCAGACATTTTTAGCAGGTCACACAGATCCAGGTGAAATACAGGCAGCCTCAGCCAAAGCAGAGCGAGAGGTCTACAGGCAGCATCAGATACAAGCAGCTCAGACCCTAATGGAGGATTGAGTTAGTGTGCAGAGGTCCATTCAAATCAGTGGTGGTATTTTCTAGAAGAGGTTTCCATTCAGGCTTATTACAGTGACAGAGCAGTGCAGCGTCAGGTGTGACTGTGCAGCAATGGCAAATTGTTTACATGGCTCAGAAGCCAGAAAACCTTTCTGACATAACAATGCCAATATTAATGGGCTTAGCAAGGGAAGCTGGTGAGACACATTTCATATACTTTGATCAAACATTTACATGGAGAATGAAGGGGTCTATGTCTAGCAACGCCACTGGGTGTAGAAGTGCACCATCATTGTCTTTGGAAGGTTGAACTTCTTCAGATGCAGCAGGAAGTACATCCTCTGCTGGGTTTTCTTGGTCACGGAGCTGATGTTCAGCTGATGCTCCGGGTTTTTCTGACTGAACAGGTCACCAGATGGTCGGTCTCCCATGTGTAGATGGGCTCATCACCACCGGAGATGAGCGTCATGACGGTGGTGTCATCTGCAAACTTCAGGAGCTTGACGTTCTGGTGACTGGATGTGCAGCTTTTGGTATACAGGGAGAAGAACAGAGAGGAAAGAACATAGCCTTGAGGTGAACTAGTGCTGATGATCCTGGAGTCAGAGACACATTTTCCCAGGTTCACATGCTGCTTCCTGTCAGACAGGAAGTCAGTGATCAACCAGCAGGTTATTTCAACAAAGTTCAGCTGGGAGAGCTTGTCGTGCAGCAGAGCCAGGATGAAGGTGGGTGGGTCTGTAGTTGTTAAGTTCTGAGGTCCTTGGTTTTTTGGGGACTGGTATGTGGTGGAGGATTTGAAGCAGGCAGGCTACATGGCATGTCTCCACTGAGGTGTTAAAGATATCTGTGAACACAGCAACAGCAAATTGGCAAAGTGCTTCAGAGTAGATGGAGAGCCAAAGCCTGGCCAAGCTACTTTGCAGGGGTTATGTCTCCTGAACAGTCTATTGATATCACTCTCCAGTATGAAGAGAGTCTTTATTGATGTAGGGGAGGTGGTTGCTTCTGGGGTGGGCATTTGTTAAATGCCCCAGATGTCTGTAAACTAGTCTGTAACCAGGCCATTATCACCACCTTTCAGCCTTCAGTAGGACATGAAAATTATGGCTGTGAGGCTACCTGAATGTTGATAAGAGGTCTCTCTGCATTTTTTAAATTTAGTTTTGTTATTATGCTGTTATTTAGTTTTGTTATTATCAAGGCTTATTTGTATGTTGGTAAGAAACACAATTCTTAAATCAAAACTTGCAAAGAGGCATGCAAAACCACACACAGACTCAGGGACGTGCACAAACATTTTGGTGGGCAGGGGCTCAAGTGAAAAAAGGCCACTTCTCATAATTATTTTGTATTTTCTTTAAACAAAACATTAAATATAATAACACAAGTCTGACTTCCTTCCAATTTATTTAAGTGCCTCACACTCACGCAATTGTTTTATTCTCATCACTAAGTTTATCACAGGAGCAGGCAACAGCAAAGGAAACCACAATGTGCATGTTTATGCTGCTAGTTTCAAGTATATATTTAGAATAAATGACTGCACCATGGAGAGGGACTTAGTTTCATTAATACTTTGTTTATTTTTCACACGGCACTAAATCATTTTAATTCTTTTGGTGTTATTGGAATACATAACATTATAAAATCAAGAAAAATCTTCACACTTAACTGTGGCATTGGGCTGCAGGCATAATTAAAATAAATGTTATTTAAATACTTTTTGTTTCACAAGCAACATGCCAAATGAGTAAAGATAACTTTCAGCTTCACACAGCTAAGCAACAGAATACTGAATTGCCTGAATACATTAATGTATTGTTCAAATGCATTATTAATGTTGCTATTGTATTACACTACTACTAAATTACACACCCACCAACACACACACAATATCTGATGGTGACATGGACTTAGATTCATATTGGTGCACTTTAATTAGTTAACACCTAATGTGCATATCAATGTAGCAATCGTGATGAGGATATTAGACATAAATATTACTGTATTCACCTGTAGTGTCTCCATTAAGTAGGCTACAGTACATTTGCCTGTATGGCCATGACAAAGCCTATTGCTTTAGCTAAACTTCAGCTAACTTATTAGGCTAAATTAGCTGAGCTCAATGTAGTACCTTAGCTAGACATGGGCATATATTTTCCTAATTAGCTGTAAACTCAAGGCACTTGTAGCTTAGTCTTTTGTTCATCACCACTCACCTCCACACACAAGCCAAGACAGCAAACACTGCTGGGATGCTGCTGCCTGTCTGTGTGTTGCAGGGAGACAATAAATATGTTTGTTTGACAGGGAAACTGTGTGCAAACAGAAATAAATATACTGTATAGGCCTATTCATTTAGTAAAAAACACCTCAGAAAAAAGGCAATTGAGGAAGAAAAAGGATCAGGTGCTCAAGCCCCTTTTTATGTCTATGTGTGGACATGCCTGAACAGACTAATGGGAAACCCTATGTTATAACTTCAAAATGCCACTTTACAATTATGCAGATCTCAGAAACTAACATGGTTTAGTGCCAAGATTTCCTTTTAACAATCTTTCACATTAAACATAAATTACTGTTCCTCAGGTATACCAGGTCATAATTCGAGGCTAGCTGCGGGCAAAAGTGGAACACAATTGAATCTCTCATCCCTTATAGATATCTTACAGGTCAAGACCCATACAGTACTGCAGCAGTGTGACACGTCTTCTTATGTGTGTGTTTTGTATGCCACGAAACCTTTACCTGCTTTACCTGTCTGCCAACCAAACCAGAGCCACTGAATGAAGGTTAGGCTCTCTGTTAAATGTAGTATAGATATAGGAGGAGAGTGGAGAACACACTTGGCTGTGACCTCTTTCCTCTCAAACTTAAATAACCTGTTTCCTTCTGAAAACCTGAAAGAAAAATGTCTTCTGGTCTCTGCAATGTGTGTAACTCTACACCTCATACTTCTCATTGCACGTTTTACACAAATACATGCAAACTAGTAATTCGGAAAACTTATTATATTTCACATTAATAATATTAGTCGCAATCACAAGCTCTGTATTTTTATGATCACGTTGTTGTCACTGTAATCCTGGTTTCTTGAAAGGTAGCAAGACTATGGGATTAATGTTGTCAGTTAATCGCTTAAAAAGCGCAAAGAAGTATGTGACCGCAAATCAACCAGCAAAAACTGTAACCCAAAATTATTATCATTTCAAACTATGATAGTTTATTGTATTATTTATTGGATTGCAGTTGCAGTGTAAAATGCAAAGAAATGTGACTTGCATTCAAAATGACAGCTTCAGAGTGACTGTGTCTTTTTGTTTATCTATTTTTATTTTGCGATTCTCAGTTTTTCTTTCCGCTTCTCTGTTTTTCTGAGCTCGGTCATTACGGTTACTTGAACAGGATTCTGTGTGGTGCAGTTCTGATGCTCTTCAATTGGACCAAAAAGCTGTCAGTCATATCGTGCCAGAAACACTAGGAAAGGACCATAGATCTCTAGAAGCACTCCCTAAAAGTTGATAGAGAATTTCCACTGTCTGTTTTCATGTTCATGTTAGTATGAATCCTCAGTGCTGATGAACAATAACTTTTTGAGAAGTTAGTTAAGACTACAGTACTTACAGTACTCCCAGTTGCTGGCATTTATTGTCAGACAGTGCTAGCAACCCTAAAGCTTTGACCATACTCCAGGATGGACACAGACAGAGGCGGCGTTCTATACATACTACAATCCGAGGTTATGCGCATGAAAACTACTGCCACACATGCACACGTGATGGTGATCTCCTTCGTGTGTTTTTGGCTGAACATGAAAAAGTCAAAAAAAGAAAACTGTGTTTGACCGTTTAAGTAGAACCATAGGACCATAGATGGAGAATAGAGTACTAACAAACATGAAACGTCTTCAGTTTACGTTCTAGTGCATGTGCAGTTGGCATGCTTGTAGTACTGTAATGTTTACAGTATTTAAGGTTACATAAAATAATATTACAATACTGTTACACAAGACCCAGGTAGGTCATATTTGAGCTCTATGTATATATGTGTGCTGTGGTGATGCGTAAAGTTCCAACGGATGAAATATGAGTAAACTACAACAAGATCAGTTTTCAACCAAATGTAGAAAATGTGATAAAACATGCAAAAGACCAGTGATATCCAGAAATCCAAGGGGAAACAAGAGGTAACAATGAATTCAGTGACTGGTGCCAAATTCTCAGCAGCACCAGAGGGAAGCAGTTTCAAAGCAGCTGGTAAATACACTAAATTATTTAGAACACTATTTGCTTCTGCTCATTCTACAGTGAACAACTCATTGTGTTTTCTCTAAGTTATGAAAATTGGTTTTCCATAAATTGTTTTTTCTTCTCTATTTAAAATATTTAGATATCTCTTTGAATGCAGGGTATTGAAGGGACCTTTTCTGAATAAACTTATATTTTTACTAAATGGTTTGAATTCTTGCTGGGGCATTTCATTTGCCCCATGGCATTAAGTGACCTCACCTAGTTATTAATGATTATTTAAAAAATTTGGTTAAAGGAATAGTTTGAAAATATCAGACTGGCTATTACTTGTTGGAGTCAGCTAAATGAGCTGAAAGGATGCGATACAGACCCCAAGGTGGCCTTTTTTCAGTTGGAATAGTAAGTAATGTGTGTTGCCGCACTTACTTGACGTTTGGCTGTGTTAGCATAGTCATTGATTTGTGATCATAAGAAATGTAATCATAACAAATGCTGTGTACAGCTGTCATTATTTACGACAGCATTACTCAGCTCTACTCAGCTAAGTGCACCAAATCACACAAAAAACAATCTTACATAATGTTGCTTTAAAGATCAACATATCAAATGTTAGTCCTGATTTCAGACAGCCAGGACCAGCAGAGCGAGGCAAGCTATTTCCCTGTTTCCAGACTTTATGTTATGCTAAGCTAGCTTGCTCCGGCTTCATTTTTATTAGTCAGTCATAAGAGTGATATTAGTCTTTTTATCTAACACTCAACAAGAAATTGAATAACTATATCCCCCAAAATATCACATTATCTATTAGTCTAATAATAGCCTAATAAATCTATTAATTTAATTCTTATATTCTGATAATCAGTTTGAGCCGGATCCAGGGATTGGCGTGCAATTTGGTACACGGATTTATGGTCCCCAGAAGTCATCAGGTAACATTTTTTATTGGTCTAGCTGTACTTCAGATTTAGAGCAACTTAGCAAATGTCTGCATGCTAAACTAAGCTAGTGAACATGATAAATATTTTACCAGTTAAACATCTGTATGTTAACATTTCAATCAGTACAGTCTTGCGGAGCTCCCACTATAGGCCCACTGTCAGGGGGGCTAAAGGGTACATGATCCTGGCCCAAGGCCCTGTGGCAGTCAGTGCAAAGTTCTATAGTTGACCCTTAAATGGGATCAAGTACAACAATTTACTTACTGACTTATTTCACTGACAAAATAATTTATTATGTATTTATGATCAATATATTTATTCTTATCTTTAATTCATATTTCAATATGAATAGTTTCAATTCATATTTTGCAATTGAAACTTTTCACATGCTTTCACGCTACAATAAATTTTCTCACAAAAACAAATTTATAACTGATAATGTTGATTCGGCGCTCATTAGCTACACTCAGCTGATGAGACAGCAGTGTGCCGTGATACTAGTCAAATGAACCCGCTCAGACGCATTAGGCAACTGTTTAGCAAAATAAACATCTAAAATCTGAGGCGCAAACTTTCTCTGTTTGGGACTGTGAGCTACAGTTTATCTGTTGTGCTGAAGTTAACGTGTGTGGAGTTGCAGTTTCTGCCTGATCAGAAGTGTTTTCAGTTAGTTCCGTTTTTCAACCTTGTCTCATCCAGACCAGTACAGACCCAAACAGGTCTGTGTCTGCAGATGTCTAAAGGGGATTACCACATCAGAAGGGCAAAAAACGTAATGCACATTAGGCTATAGGTCAAAATATGATTAATGTTCATTAAATGATGAATTCAGTGTTGCAATGTGACTTTTTCCTTGACATGTCAGAGAACACAGAAACATGGAAGAGCTTTTTAATGTGCAGAAAGTTTTGAACTTGAGCAGAAAACCTGCTGAAACACAGGAGCTAGTCTAGTAGTTTATAACCAAATTAAAATGAGTTAATTTATGATTATGGTGAATAGGTGCCACATGGACTTTTAAAGAGGTTACTTCCCCAAACAAATAACACAAAAGAGGAGGGAAGACTGAATCATGCCTGCATGCTGACTTAGCAGGGATATTTCATGAGAAAAGTTGATCTACAGGAGAAACATGTCTGAAAGCAATAGCGAATCCCTTAGAGCCTTACTGAATTATATTTTGTTATATTTTGAATTGTCACATGCCACTTAAATTTTGTGTTTCCCTTTATATTAATAAAGATTAATAACACAAGTTCTCCTGTAGCAAACTCAAGAAAATGGACCAAAACACAAGTTTTTCAGCTGCAAAGATGGTTACAATTCAATAAGCTATGAATGTGGGTAAGCTTCTGTTTATATTTTATCGATATCATTTCAGCTTGATTAATGTAGCCCTCAAGATTGAATTTGATAGATGAACATTCATTTATTCACTCATAATTTGAGTTTATGATTTTATGCCTTGCAGTAATTTCTTCAATGTTTGATTTTACTTTTATCTTATCACTTAAACATTGAAAGGGATTTTTTCCTCAGTGTTTTGTTTTGGAATATAACTGTCGCAGTCTAAATTAAAATAAATTTATTTTAAATAAAACTGACTTAAAAATTGTGCTTTATAATCATATTGAATACATATATGTAAAACAGAGCATGGCTTGGATAGGTCTATAAACACGGAATTTGGAAATGGTTGTTGAGACTCCATCTATGTCACTATAAGGCTGTTGGTCTTTGATATTGCCCATGTTGGTATTAGAGCTAAGGGTGTGTGGGTGGTGGTGGTGCTGGTGTCGGTGTGGATGATTTGGAAAAAGTTGTCCCCCGCTCCATAGTTTCTCCCAGCGGGCCTGCCTGCCACAATGGCTGTAAAGTTGTAGGTTTTTCATATCTACTTGCAGAAAACCAAGGAAGAAAGTGGCTAAGAAATACTTTGTCTTGTCTCATTGAAACGAATTAAAGTGTCTCAATCAGTTCCTGCCTGGCTTTAAAATACATGCAAATTAGTTTCTTCCTAATAGATCTAAACCATAGAGCATAAAGAGGCTCATCCTCGCCATCGCCTCTTAATTAACTAGTGCATCTTCTCCCAAACAGGTGAAGCATTGATGGTTTCTTTATAGTAGAGTGCCTGCAGTAGCTGCACTGGTAGTAATTGGACCTCTCACAGCAAACTGGAAAACTGTACTGCAGCTGAAATGGACGCGAGGACAGAATGAAGCAATATATGTAAAATCCAGTAGGAGAAATTTTGTAAAGCTTGTCTGCCAAGTTGTTTCACAAAGTCACCAAGCATCTTTTAAACATAAAGGGACACAACAAAATGCTTTCAGCATGTTTATGTTTCACTGTTCTTCCCCTCTGAAAATTGTCTTTCGACTGGATGAATAAACATTAGAAAGTGACAGTCAAAGGGAGGAAAATTGGTTCACTCTGTGTATTTTTCTTGTCATGTCTTTCTAGGCATCTGCTGCAAAAAAAGCTGCTGGAAATAATGACTGCAAGTTTGAAAAGTTGATAATGGCGATCTGAAAGGATGTCAAACCATTAAAGGGGCTGTGAAGAGTGTGCAGCCTTGATGGGCTAAATGCCACACATTTAGTGGTTTCCTGACTAATAGATAACATGAAGGCTTTTAAGATTCTTCTTGTACACCCTTTGGTCAAAAACAATTCACATGAAGAATCATAACACGTGTGTTGTTTGGTTCTGATAAAATTACATATTTTTTAAAAACTCTCTGTCAGGAGACAAACTGACAGGTGGAGGATGCAGTTCAACAAAATATTAATTTAAATAAAAACTTAACTGAACAGGCTTCCATAGAGCACAAGGCAAGAGTCCAAGCAAAGGTAATCCAAATGAAAAGAATAATCTAAAGCGAGTCAGGGTATAATCCATACAACAACAACAACAACAGGCAAGAACACTCAACATAGACAAGGATGCAACAAAGACTGAACAGATAAGGCTTAAATACACAGGCAAATGAGCAGGGAGGGAGTGCCCAGGTGAACTACATGAGGAGCTAATTAGGCATAGCAGACACACAGTGGGTGCTTCTCAAGTCTCTTATTTGTAATTTCTATTCAGTCACATGTCAGGCAGCTCATTCTTGTGTTTAGTCCAAATAGACGACCATAAAACATAGCCGCTCATCCGGCCGATCTCACCTACTGCATCTGATGAAAGCAGTAGCGGCTCCACGAGTAAAATGAGCTGATGAAAGTATGAATGAAAGCCACTACGCTAAAAAGAAAGCGTCAGGCTGATATGATGGAACACAGTAATCAATCGGTGACGAGTGATGTGACTTGCATAAATTTAATGTAGGCTATGCAGTAGGCTAGTTTTAATTAAAAAAATTAACACAAAGTGTTAATAAACTGTAAGCCTAAAACTGAGCATCGTCTAGAGTTACATCATTTCAATTTCCCTGAAACATTTAGCCTGACAAATCTAAAGACACCATGATCATATTCTGGGTTGTTCAATAACGAATAACAATAACAATCAGAATCAATTAATATAAAAGCATATAATATCAGCTTTGTGCAAGTAGAAATGACCCTGTGCCTCTGAGCAGGACATAGCCTATCATTATTATTCATGTGCAGGTGTTTGTTAAACAGGTAACAGCTACAGAGAGAATCATGCTGCTCTGCTCTGATAACTGTGAAACTTTATTAGTACCAACACAGTGCACGTGTACAGACACAAACTCCATCAAAAGTGTGTAGCCTAAAGCTGTTAGAACCGACTGACAGCTGATCCAGCTGTGATCAGCTGCCGCCGTCATCAGAAATGGACGTCACTTTGTGTGAAAGGATGTCTCTAAAAACATATTTCCTCTTCCCTTCTCTCCTTGCTTGGTTTCCTTGCATCTCTCCATGCATCCCCGGTGGGCGGGACTAAGACGCAAGGAAAAGATGCAAGTGAGGGACACGTGGATGCAATTAAGAGACTTGAGAAGCAACCAGTGAAACAGGACGGAGTGAAACAGCAAGGCAGACAGCCAGGAAACTAAAATGGAACAGAACACAATAAAGAATAAACAAAAAATTACTAAAACCACAAGAAGACACAGACCCATAAACAAAAGTACAAATCCCAGGTAGAGGTTAAAAACTAGTATTCAATGGACAAGAAACTAAATTAACAGAACAAGAACAAAGAACACCAGACACAACAAGAACAAAATAAACAAGACATAAATTACAAGGAACAGAGGTAATCAAACATAACTACGGAGCCCCCCTGGTGACATT